>NDXB01002084.1:112415-124485 GCA_002631895.1 Agapornis roseicollis
TAAAACAAAAAATGGAAATATTTTTTTTTTTTTGTGTGTGTAAGTTTTTTTTTTTTTTTTCTAGCCAGATTCGGAATAGTTTAGTAGCTATATCTGGTTTTTTGAGTTCTCTTTTCATTTGTTCTGGCTTTCTAACTGTTGCCTGATGGGGGCTGCGGGATAACTGCTTTGGAGAGATCTCCTCTGTGCTGGAGTTCCCAGCTCCAAACTTGCTTTGGCTGCTACTTACCACTTCTGTCAAACTCTATCAGCATCTGCATTGCAGCATCAAAAGGAGTAGCTGCATGCCTAAGAGAAAGCGTCTTTTTCACCTTACTAATGCCTTACTCTGCAGGATGCTTGCCTAAGAGAAAGTGTCTTTTTCACCTTACTAATGCCTTACTCTGCAGGATGCTTGGTGAGGATTAACACTGCAGTTCCAGCTGCACTTTTGGAGGAAAGGCAGAGCTGCAGTCCTTGGACAGCAGTTGCAGTCTAGGTGATGTGATAAAGATTGGTACTTCCCAAGCTTGTAATGTACATATTATCTTCTTTTGGGGCTTCAGGTGTGTGGTGTTGATTTTCTAGGAGGTATTTCTGATGAGTTCCTTTCTTTGCTTCTTTATTCTGCTATACAGTTCAGAAGACTGCTGGATGTAAAAGACTGAATGGGAGAACCAAGGAAAGTTTCCTTGGTCTGTTAGACTTCTCCTTTGCTTTCATTTATTTTCATCCTTCTGCCAGAGTGCTGTAAGAAAGCCATGATAAACTATAACTGTGAAGAAAGTGGTCCTAGGCAACATTTTTAGTCTGTAAAAAGATGTACGTCTTCCAGCTCAGTGTCATTTTCATGAGAATATCTACAATCAAGGAATAATGGCATATCTCTTTTGTCAGTTAGCTGCCTGCTTCAAGATGTGAGTCCATATGTCTACTGGAAAACAGATGTACAAACTACATAAAACCAGATATAAGACAGATACATTACTCAGTGTATAAGTAAATCCTGCTACATCCCGTATCCTCCACTCATAACAAAATTGCTTCTTTCTTCCACTCCAAATGTTCAGAACAACAATATGCTGTTTTCTGTTGGTTTTGAAATTTCCCTTATTTTCCTGCCTTATAAATTTCCCAGTACTTGTTTGAGGAGAGTCAGTAGTGTACTCCTATTCAGAAGCCATCTGTCTGTTTAGACACAGAAATACTTTACATTGTCACTCCTTGTTATTTCAATGTCTTGTATTTACAGCAATGAGATGCATTTTACTTTTAACATAATTAATTCTTGTCATGATGACCCAGTGTTAATCTACAGGAAGACTTTCAAGCTTTAAGTGTGACAGACAGAAGGCACCATGTATTTTAAAAGTCCAAAACCAGAAAGCAATCCAGAAGGTGACATGAAGGGAGTGACAAACATTGCCTATCTCAGACATGCCAAAAAGAAAGAATCTATTTGTCGAAGCTAATGGAAACTGAATCAGAACACCAAATTAATTTAGATAGTACAGATGAGTAGAAAAGCCAGAACAGAAACCTCACAGACAATACAGGTCTAAAAGGGACCTGAAACTGGTGGTTGAGCCCTCAACTTCATCCTAGTGATTCTGGGAATGCCAAGGGGCCTCCCCACTCCCATCTGCTTAGGTACATGTTGGGAGTAGAGAAAGTGGTATAAATAAGAACTGCAGTTGGGTTTAACTGTTGGGAACCAAAACATCAAGTTTTCAAGCATCAAGTTTTCAGGTCAGTACTGGAAGATGCAGTTTTCAAAAAAGCTGAGATTTATGAAGAGATCTGGTTATAACAAGGGCTGATGTCAATGCAGTGCTTGTTTGGTTTTTGTTTTGGTTGTGGATATCTGTTTTCGATTTTGATGATTTTGCTTTTTCTTTCTAGGATGGATCTTTTCTGTGTAACAAGGCTGGATTTGGGGCTAGTAGTTGTTATGGTTAGGCAATGCAGGGTCTTGCATGCAGGGGTTTGAGAAAGGTATTGCTTTGCTGCCTTAGGTGTGACATATATTTATTATCTTGTTTCTTAGTGTTTTGGCTGTGTCCTGGAGTATTTCATCTGTGGCTGTGCCATTATCATTGCTATCTAAATCGCTCTGCTCATGTGTAGCTTTTAGGTCATTAATATTACCAGAATTCTGCTGTAAAATTATTTCTCCATCTAAGTTCCATAACTCCCTCCTTATATTCTCAGTAAATAAGAGTGACAACTTTATCACAGAGCATCATCAGAAATTTACATGGCCTTATTTTAAAGTCCTTTGCCCTCTGTGTCAGTACTTGGCTGATTAGCAGTAGATCCATTCATGAGCATGAGTGTAGAATGTAAAGCACCTTTTAGGCTGGTAATGAAACCTTGTTCTCTCTGTAGTTAGAATAATTAAGCTCTTATCCATTCATTTCTGGCGTGTCAGGGCTTCTTTTTGTACTCCAACTGATGAATTTGAGAAAAGTGTCTTTCCTGCGTTTGATGATTAGTGTTAATTTGTTTCTTTTTCTATTTGTAAGAAAGAAGTAACTCATGAAAATGTTGAATGAAAACTGTCAGGTAGTAAAAGTAGAAAAAGTATCTTCTGTGCCTCCACTCCCTCTCCTTGCATCCAGGAGAGAATGTAACTTTTCAAAATCGTGTATGGCAAAGATCCAGTTACCTGCCCTTGGTGTATTATCAGCTTACCCGAATACACCCACTGACATGGCCAAAGTTTCATATACTCTGTCACTGCCTGATGGCATTGTAGCTGTGTAAGGCTCTTTTAGTACTTGTCACTGTTAGTGCACCCTGAGTCGGAGACTTTGTGTCTTGTACATCCCAGTAGGTGGTCAAGTGCATATTAAAGTATAAAGCTTGCTTGAAAATTCCACCAGGAAAAATAGCTTTTCTTTCTAAAATACTTTGCTGGATCACATATGACTGTGCTATATTGCATACTGTTTGTTTTTCCAAATAATTAAAAAAATTCTGTGAAATATCCTTGGAGAAATTTCATGAGATCTGAGAATAAAAGAGAAATTGGGCTGGTTAGTAATGAGGAATTGAGGCACAGTAAGACTCTGGCATTCTTTTAAGCCAAGACTATAAGGAATATTCAAGGGGGAAATGTTCATTGATTTGTGGTTTGGCAGTAACATAGTTTATTAATCAGGATGGCTGCAAGTGGTGAATGAAAAGTGGAATTCAGAAAGTTTTCGGGGGCAATGCAAGAGCTGAATGAAGATCAGGTGATGACAGTGATACCTGCAAATAAGATTAGATGTGGATTATGGAAAGTGAGAGGCAAAGATGCAAGTTCAGCTAGATGTTGGAGAGGCAGGTTTTAAGGAGCTATGCACTTACGGAACAGTTCTCTGGTTGAAAAAAAAAAAAAGTAGTTGTGGTAGGCTTCTACAATGTGAAGGGCTGTGGCTTTGTGTTCTGGTAAACATAAAATGAATTCCTGTTTTGAAACATGTTTTATTACAAATTTAAGTGACACAATGTCTTTAAGACTGAACTTTGCAATCCAGCAGTGACACCATTGCTAATCCTTCAGTTCCTGATCATAAGCAGGCTGCAGAAGGGAGAAAATGTGGTTTCAACTCAACTGTAGTGAAATTTATGGCCTATATGATCCTAGACTGGAGAACTGGAGATGTTCCAAAGATGGTAATTTAAGAAAGTGTGAATGGGAGATCTCTAAGAATGTGAACTCGTATTAATAAACAGTCAACAAAACTGAAACTTCAAATGAGCAGCATAAGATAGATTTTGATGCAGCTTTATAATATTTTGACATTCCATAAAAGTTTCTATATTGATATTTAAATAGAAAAGAGATTTTTTTTTATTTTTTTTTTCCACCAGTGGGATAGCTGAAACAGTTGCAATTCATGGTCTGGATTAGAAAATTTTGATTGTTTCCTATGCTTTTTCTGGAATAGAAATCTTTCAGTAATGCCAGCGGTTGAGTATTGATTGTTGCCTTGGATGGTCCATCTGTGCTAGTGTTTCCTGATCATCCTTCAACATGAAGTGCTGTTCTACATGAGCTTTTTCTCAGGAGTGGGATTTAACATTTTTGCATTTTTAAAATAGAAAGTCAGTGATGAACTCTACACTCATAAGATGTTCTGTCAAAGAGCTCTTTGCTCTTGGAGCCATCAGCATGTGTGGTTCTCATGAAAAAAGCAAACAAGCAGCTGCTGATGGCAAGTAGCAGCAGGGTAGCAACAGGGGGCTTAATTACGCCCAAACTGCACAATATTTAGGTGCACCTGGAACCCTTAGGTGGGTTAAGGTGTTTATTACAAAGATGTCTGCTTTAGCAAACACTCTGAAAAGGCATTTTATCAGTATACATGGTAATTCTCTGAGTCTGATGAGATCTGAATTTGAAATATTACCCTCTAGGTATACAGATGACGCTCCTAGAAATAAAGTTTCAGTGTGTCAGGTCTGTTAAGTAAAAAGCAAGGCATGAGGAATATTATGGAGCAGCCTAATTACCTGCAGGAGTTACATTCAGCTGTGGGGCGCAGTGAATTGTTCATGTGCAGCTTTGCTGAGGCAGAGCTTGAATATACAGCACAAGTGGGTGAAAGTGGGAAAGCAGAATCATCTCTCTGGTACATATCCCATTCCCAGAGAGTCAGGATGACCTCCCCCCTGTTCTGCTGGTTTGGATGGTTTGGAGCAGTGTGTCTTCTCCCGGAGCACTTATCTCTGGTATCTGACATGTAACCTCTCTTTAAGGGGTCACATAACTGAACAGGGTTTTTTTGCCTAGTGACTTCTGTTCTCTCCTATTGGAAGCAGCTGTGCCCTTGTTTGCCTTTTGTGCCCTGAACAGTCTCAGTGCTCAGACTAAGCAGATCTTTTGTCCTACTGCTGATGCTCTCATTTACTGATCTAAAACCTCTGAGTCAATGGAATGACTGAATTCAGTGGCTTTTAGAAATTCTGTCAGGAAGCTGAACGTTGAGGAATACGTGTTACTGGGTTATCAGTTTTGAATTAAACAAGAAAGATCCAGTGATTTTTGTGAAGTTGTGTGTACAAACTCATGTATGTTTTCAGGTTTATTTCCTGACCCATTGAAGAATAAACAAAAGTACACCTTTAAAAACTAAACTTTAACTCTGTTGTCCATTGTATTTCAGATTGTCTCAAAATTTGAGCATTTCAGGAAGGTAGAATTTAATTCAGAGTTTAATTAGTCCGATTCAAAATTTACTTATCAGTTGTCTCCCAGTTGATTAGAAAAAGCTTGGCCAGTTATATAGGATGCAGCCTAGATGTTAAACTGGAAACCATGGGTTGGACTACTGGCAAGTGTTGTAATTTTATTTCCTTTGCTTGAGTGCAGTTTTACCATATCCAAGAAGGATTTCTAAAGTGTCAGTCTTCATTGAGAAATTTACCACTAATCACAAATTATATTTAGGGTTTTTTTTTTCTTTTCTTTTCTGTATTCCTCTAAAGGTAAATTTCAGTTTGAATTTTCATTAACTAACATCAAGAACTTCCCTCAAGCATGACAAGGTTTTTGCTTACTCAGCACATTTACATGACTGACTTTGAGATTATGCTGTGTTAAAACTCTGATTTATACTTTTTGTGGCATAAGATCTAACATTTTAAAGAAGATAGTAAACTTTCAAAGTAAACTTCTTAGTGCACCCTTATCTTCCAAATTCTTGAAGTGAATGGTGTGAGGAAAACCAGTGAATTTAAGTTTCCCTAACTTTCTGATTTTGAGGAAGTAATAACATTGAGGAGCTTTCATAGTAGCAGACAAACCTGAACAAAAGCAGTGGAAAATAAAATAATATGTGACTTACCAATAAGTTCTGAGGAAATGTATGTACAGGTGTATAAAAAGCATATTTTCACAGAAATAAGAAGAAAGAAATCTTGCATTATCTGAAGGCTTCTTAGTTTCTTCTGTATGCTCAAAGTAAACCCTCTCAGTTTTGAGCTGTTAAGTTGATCCAGTATTCTCTAATACTCTCTTAGCATTTCTCTGGAGACTTTAGTACTCAGAAAAGATGACTATGGGAGAATTCTAACACAATAAAATATACCAAAATCAGAAGGTAAGAGCTTTGCAACTTCAAAATAATCCAGACGTTTTGAAGTGAGCAATGAAAAATTTCAGGCTGTTACTATATTCCTCCACCTGTCTTTATTTTACATGTGCAACTCCTGTCACCTGGATGGCTTCATTTATCATACTAATGGAAAGAGGTCTTTTTCTACATCACACTCTTAAATTCTGAGTTTGTTGCTGCAGCAACATTTGAGGCTTTAGGGACTTATGTGAGCTAAATGTCAGATACTTTTATCTTTCTTTTTTAGCCTAGAAAACCTGGCTTACTTTCAATAGCGTAATCTCAAAGTATCTTAGTAGCATATTGTTAAATTACATTATCTATAATGATTTTTTTCCCCTTTAATTTTCAGACTAAAATGTTAAAATCTTAGTCCAATAGTCTTTATAGTTAACGTTCTTCCTTGCATAATTTTGACACACTATCCTATTGTACTACATTTTAAGTGGAGCTTGAAACATGTATAATTTAGGAAATATTTACATACAATCAAGGAACTATGAGAGGGAAATCTATTTAGTAGCAATGCAATCAGAACTGTAATTGATACTGGAAATCTTTCTAGGAGGACACAGCTTAGCAAAACAGTTATAGCTTCATATATTGCACACAGAGGAAACCAGCAAATTGCACTGCTTGTTTATTTACCACCTTCATCATTATAAGTAATATAATGTATTTAAGTGATGGTTTTACCTATTTAGCAAATTTGCTTTGTCATGACTTAGTGGAGCAAATTACATTTTGCGCATGATATTCTTTTTGGGATTTGTATTTGGGGTGGGGAGCTCCCCCCCCCCCAACAAAACTCCAGACCCAGAATTGCGTGAATGCTTGGTTTTATTCTAAAATTGTGTATACACAAGGAGAATTCATATACAGGAGAAGCAACACTGAGAATCAAATGCAGCTGAGTGTGAGGATTTCACATATTAAGACATAGTGGGTCTTACCAATGCTTCAAATGAATGTTATTAATTTTTAGAATATGTAGTCTAAGCCTTTTCCATAACAAATTTCAAAAAATCACTCTTGCATCTTACTACAACCCAAGATATCCTATAGTGCTTTCCAACAACTATGGTGATTTGATGAGGAAAAATTGATCTGGATTTGTACCCAGTGTATTGGCAGTTTTAGGGCTAGCTGTGGTTGAGGGGCACAGATTTGCTGCCAAGTGAGCAGGTTGATCAGAAGGATCACAGTGACGAGGTTTAGCACTGGTTTGTTTTTTTTTTTTTTTTCTGGAGTTCTTCTACTGAAGGAATTTCTTCCTTTTCTTTCCACCTTTCTCAAAGACATCCAGCAGCAGCAGCATGGTACACTCTTGCCAATGGTAGGTACTTAGGCTGGACCCAGAGCTGGTGATTAGAGACCCCTAGGGATTGTGAGAGCAAATTTTCTTCATCGAAAGGCAAAGACTCAGTTTGGGCAGAATTCANCCACCTTTCTCAAAGACATCCAGCAGCAGCAGCATGGTACACTCTTGCCAATGGTAGGTACTTAGGCTGGACCCAGAGCTGGTGATTAGAGACCCCTAGGGATTGTGAGAGCAAATTTTCTTCATCGAAAGGCAAAGACTCAGTTTGGGCAGAATTCACTTTCTGTCTGTCAACAGGATTGTATGACTGTAGCTTTGCCCACACTTCACTTGATTCGTGTGTAAAATTTATACTTGGTTTTATGGCAAGTATAATTTTCACTTTCTGTAGTTTCATTGATACACAAATATTGAAGAAGCTGATTTGCTTGTAAGCAGTGTCGTATTAAATACATTTATGTCATTCATGTGTCTGGCAATGCTCTGATTCTTGGATAATACCCACGTTTTTATAACATAGTAGCCTAGTGCTAGCTGTATGATGGGTGAATCAGTGCCTAGGAGATAAGGATTGCCACTCACTGAAACTAGCTGTGAAAATAATAGACACATCTTTAGGCTTGAGAGGGGGATGCAGTTTATTTCCATTTGTGTTTCGGATATGTTGGTTCTTCTCTTAAGCAGACAATTATCTGTTGTCTAGCAAGGGAAGTAGGTTATAAATAAAAATCTTCTGGCTCCTGTGTTCAGCAAGAATTAATAACTCTTATTTTAAATATTGACATATATAACATTTCTTGAGCCAACAGCTGAAAGTTCCCTTCATTTAACTGACAGCCTAAGTAGCTGTACCAGCACAAAAGAATACAAGCTTTCCTTTAATTTTCACTGCTATGGTTATGTGAGTTTAATATAAAGTTACTAATTTGTTGGAGGTGAAGGCATTCAATGTTAGGTTTAAAGTTCTATGAATCTTAATATTGGCCTGAACAGAAAATATAACATGTAATACTGCTCTACTGAGACACTGAGCAAACACAAAATGATGGTAAAGAAATAATGGGGATCTTAACTGTGCTACAAAACCGTGGGATTCTGCTTGTCTAGAAATGCCTCAGGAGCTGATAAGTCAACGTAGTTTGCTTGTTCACTAATAGTTAATGAGCTCTCCAATTGTGACAGGGATTATGGTGTCTCAATCTCTGACAGCCTGACAGTTGTAATTTAGACTACTTTAAGAAATTGTAATGTATTTCTATAAAAATTGCTAAAAAAATTAAGTTTATTTATGCTTATCATAGTATTTGATATTCTGGGAAGAAAATCTCTAATTTCAATAGGATGCTTTTAAACCAAATATAATAGCATGCTGTGGCTTAGTCAGTTCTTTTGTACTTTTATATAAAGGTAGTAATTTTAGAATGACAGAGTCACCTTTTCAGAGAGATAACACATGAACTGAATTAAATGAATCATGGGACTGGCTCAGGCATGTTGTGAAAAATCATTTTGAGTCAACTCTAACACAACACAAATAAACCAGAATAATTTGCATAAGGAAAATATGTGTGTTAGCCCATTCCTTAGTAAGGGTTATTTGCATGTTTTAAACAAGAACTAGACCATAATTCACAAGAGGACTTTCCTGTGAAAGGCAAGTAACTTGAGCAAGTAAGGGCACAGATTCTCATATAGTTCTTTCCCATATCAAGTTTAGCTATTTCAGGAGACAAGAAATTGAGACAGAGCAGGAAATTCAAACACAATACTATTCCCTGGCTGCCAATGAAAGCATAGGTTAGTAATTAAATTGTTAGTAGCATTATTAAATGGCAGTCTGCATCACTCTAGCCATCCTTCTGATGCATGCTGTTCATGTAAGGGAGTCTTTTTTTGGTACCAATGCCATTTAAAAATTTCCAGAACAGAAGCTGTTATTAACTTCTGGGTTTTGGTTCTTAACTGTATGAAAATGTTTTTCTTTATAAAGCTTAGATTTCCTTAACTAAATAAATTTGGATTGCAAAACATGGTAGTAGGGCCATATGCATTTTAATTTACTTGGGTACATACACGAGAACTATAGTAGCTTCAGAAAGACTGAGAGATGCCCTTCTTTTTACCCATATTAGAAATTTACTTTTTTAGTTCACAGAAACTGGAATTTTAATTCTTTGATCCAATCTGCATTGTGGTTACTATTATGAATGTGAGTATTTTTGTGGGAATAAAAAAACCCCAACAATGTTTCTGGCATCCTAAATACCTGCATGTTTTATGTGCCCAAATCCCATGACTTTGTTGATTGGCTTATGTGTTTCACTGGTAGACACATTATAGTCGAGTTTTCTTCATAGTTAGGGACTAATCTCACTCCACTGGAATGCGTATTGAGTTTTACATGGAGAATGAAGTCTGAATTCAAGTTGCAACTTTGTGCTCAGTAACACTTAGTGTGTAGCTTTTGGGCTTATCTCAGTATCTCGATTGGAAAGATGATGCTTTCAGCCGGGATGTCAAAGTTAAGAAGTAAGAAATTTTCCTTTTTATTGTGCAGATCTCATTTAGATGAATTACCGAGGGATCACAGTTTTTCATTACACATAATCACTTTTATTAAATCACAGGCACCATTGTTTCTTGCTTCATACATATTGAGAGCCAGACTGGAAGAAATCCAGGCAGCTTCATTTTTGCCTGAAGTGGCAAAAGAAGTGGGAAATTGCATCTTTTAAACTATATTTCAAGCCATTATTGTTTAAGGTTCCAAAGAAAAGTAAAACAGAGTAAAGACAGCTAAAATTTTTCTAAGAGTCTAAGAGATAGACCTGTACAGAGATCTTTAAGGACATTTCCTAACATCCATATTTCAGCATCATAAAACTATTTAAGAAATAGTTTTTAAGAAGCATCATGGATATATTATCTTTTGCTGTATCAGAAGTCAGTTGATGTGTCTCTCAATGTTGCATCTGTTCTACAAACTTTTCCTTTGTGGCATCACTTCAGAGAAAATAAGCACAGTGAACTCTTAAAAATAAATTTCTTCCCTTTGGAGCTGTCTTGAAGTAGGTAGAGGGGGATTCCTTGCACCCATTCATTTCCTTTCCATTTCACTTACCTCACATCTACAATTTGTCCAATTTTATTAATTATTTCCTTAGAAAGACATTTCTTCTGTTGAAGGGTTTTAGTTAATATGTATACATGGCAGAAATAAGAGATGGAGAATTTGCTCAAAATGCCTCAGGTAAAAATCATGCAGGAGAGTGAGTAGCGTTATCAAAGCCCCAAGACTTCTAGTTTTCTCATAAAGAGCTCTTCCTTTAGCTTGTAATGGATTGTGAAGCACGAGCAACCAAATGCAAAGATTATAGTACCAGAGAGTCAATATGAGTGTTTTATGAGTCCAGGTGGATAAGAAACAAGAAGTGATCTAATTCTATAAATTCCCTTTCTGACCATGGTACATGCTATAACTCAAACTTCTCTTTATTTTGTTTGAACTCAACATGGGAAAAATCCATAAAATGAAATGCAGCAGTAAATAAAGAATGTCAGTGCTTGGAAGAAACATCAAAACTGTCAGTACCTGTGGAAGAGTTACTTTGGGAAAACACTGTTTATCTTTATGTCTCTCTTATCTTTGTACCTCTTACTGTCAATTCTGAGTCTGAGGAAGCTCAGGAATCTTAAGAGTTAGGTTGTGCCTTCAATGTAATGTACATTATTTCCTGCTTGCATGCTGTCAGTGTTTCAGTAATAGCTCCCTACCTGCACAAAAGGGGATTTCTGAAGTATATTACTGCAAAATTATACAGCAACAGGGAGTAACAGGCATAGCTGCAGCAGCAAGCATTCCTTACAGCGTTTTTAGTACTTGATGTCTTGAAAAATTATGCTAGTAGAGTGCATGAAAGAGTTGTACTTTGTATTTTTTGAAAGTGAACAAAGTATTGTTTATTCACTGAGCTTTTGCAGTTCCTGTGCACTTCAAAAATACAGCCTTATGTTTTGAAAGCATCAAGGAAAGAAAGGCATAAAGGCCAGTGTTGTCCAGCCTGTGTGAAGTGGTTTTGCTTCACATATTTCAACTGAATTGTGCCAGGTTTATTGGATAAAAATAAAAGCCAAAATTGAAATAGATAGGTCAGCAACTGAGAGGCTTAGGGTAAGTTCTGAAGTCACTTCACATGATCTGAATTACCTTCAAGAAATCACAGTCAGAGTTTTGAGTTCTTTAACTTAAGCATGCCTATAAATAGGTATAGTGAGTGTGAAATTGCAAGAGACCTGGAAAAATTAGCAGTATGGAATAACATACAGGAATCATATTGGCAACAAGTTAATTTACTTTTATTATTGCAATGAAAAAATGCTTACACAGATATAAAAAGTATCTTTTTTGTTTGCTTGGACACTAAGGTAGGTGTTGTAACTTCAAATTCAGATTGAAAAGTGAATTTGAGAGAGGTCAGATGTGGGTGAAAACTGAGGAGTATTCAGGTCCATAAGAAAGCAAATGAAAAGTTTACAGTTCACTGTCAAAAGCAAGTAATACGTAAAGGAGTGGATTTGGGTCACACTACTCTGCTCTCGTGAGACCTCACTTGGAGCATTGTGTGCAGTTTTGGTGTCCTCAACATAAAAAGGACATGGAGCT
>NDXB01002089.1:0-10293 GCA_002631895.1 Agapornis roseicollis
AGTGCTCCCATCTCCTTTTCTCTTCATCAGGAAGTGATACAACTCCTGAGGCAACGGCATCAGTAACACAAGGAAGTGAAGGTAAGAAGCAAAATTGCTCAGTGAGCCCCTTCCAAGGGCACGATTGGAGTGACCCAGTCCAAGGGAGCAATACAGCCCACACAGACAGGAACACATTCCCCTGACTGGGTTTCCCAGTGATCCTCTCACAGGGAAGACAAAGGTGCCTGGGTCAGTGCTGTGAATCCTCCCCAGTCGTTCCTCTTTCCCCACTGACCATTGCTGCCAGGTGAAAGTGTTGCAGAAGATTTGCAGTGGCTGCTCTTCTCCTGCCTTCTGCCTTTTGCCTCATGCACCAGTCCCAGGTGCAAGGGGTTCCTGCGGATGATGTGTGCAGAGCAAGTGCAAGACTGGTCCTTGCAGGGAGTTGCTCCTGGGGCTTTTTGGAGCACGGAAATGGAAGAAAACACCTGCATGAGGCTGAATGTGAGCAACCATATCAGGGGATGTTACCTGGCTGGTATCTATTTAGGTATGCATACTATGATGATTAACTTAGGAGCATTCATTTATGAATGTGTCTGAAGGTAAGGACCCTACCATGACACTGTATTTTAATAAGGCAAATGTATACCAGCACGGGATTAAAGACACACACACCATTGTAGTCTGCCTTTTTCTCTTAGTTACTGATTTTGCCAACCCTTTATATACTTTTTTGGGGCTTAGTAATATTAAGTAGAGTTATATGGTGAATGCTTAGTATGAGAGATAATGAATTTCAGCCTTACTCTGTCTTCATGGTGGTATCTTGATGTATTGTGTATAGAAAATGTTTACTGTACAGACACCAAGCATGCAAAACATAGCCACGTGCTCTTTAATTGCACCTATACTCTATAAAAATATTCCTGGTAGTTTCCTTTAGTAGAAGTAGATATGAACCCTTTCATGTATGATCTACTTTGTATATGAGCTGGCTATTGCAATTTCATAGAAATCCTGATGCTTTTCATCTTTGTAGCAATGGACTTCTGCAAATCACACCCTTGTGGAGAAAAATTGGCTACATGTGTTGCTTTAAATAGCAATTATACCTGCCAGTGCCAGTATGGATTCTACTATAGCAATGAGAATTGTCATGTAGGTGAGTTGCAGAAGGGCAATCTGTATTTTTATTTACTTCACAGATAACTGGTCGGGTGAGTTTTATTTCCCATATCCCTTGTTCTCATGTTGTAATTGAAAACATAATCATTCTGGGAAAGGGACTGCTGAATGATGCATTGCTTTGCAGACAGCCACTGCAACAGTGACCTAGATTGTTATCTCACAAAACAGTACGAGACAAAGAGGTTAATATGCTAAGAAAAGAAGGCAAGTTCTCTGTTACTGGTGCTGGAGATTAAAATGAGTGAAAAGCAGGGGAAAATGAAAGTATAAACCTGACATCAAATATTAATGGCTAGGGTTTAAAAATACCCAAACCCATGAAGACTTCTGAATAACCAGCTTGATTTTCTCTATTGCTAAACACTCATCACAGTTTTGTTGGAATGCATCTCTGCTCTGAGATGCTGCTGAAGGCCAAGTGTGTGAGCAAATAGGGCTTCTTATTTAAGTGCCAGCAAGCAGGATTGTCAGAGTGACTTGTGAGCCTAAAGAAGCACCTTAGACACTGAATTGCTCTCTCAGATATGGTGAACCACATTAGCTGCTTAGTGGCTGCAAATTTGGAGTTCTTAATATGGGTATTTTCTCACTAAATGCTATAACACCTTTTGTTGGCTCCAGATCATGCTTAAAGTTTAACATTATTCATAATCTGGCCAGTCTGGCTGAGCACAGGAACCTTCCTGCTTCCCAGATAGTCAGAGTATGTCCCCCATTGTGGCTGAATTGATTGAGCAAACATTTATCCGCTACTGATTCCTGCAGTATATGAAAAATAATACTGATTGATTTCTGCATTGTATTTCCCGATCTCTGAAGACTGAAGAACTCTAAGGTGAACCCAACTTGTTTGAATGCTTTGCAATTAATTAATATTCTCTGTTCTCATTCCAGGGAAAGTATTCCCAGGTGTCATTACACTGACAGGATCTTACAATAGCAGTGTTCAAAGTGTAAATTCTCCAGAATATGAAAATGTGTTCAAAACTATAAAAATGTTGGTGAGTAATGATGTTTGGGGATTTTTTTTCTGTGTAAGTAATCCACCCTGAATGTCATGCATACAGAAGGGATACATGCTGTCTGTAGTGTGGAGCCTAGAATTTCTTACCTGAGATATATATTTCTTTCAAAGAATGCTTCACACTAGTTTAGAGCTATTCATAAAGGACTTGAATTTTGCCCTCAGATTAGTACATGCATGGCTCTTGATGAAATGAAGATATGTACCTGAAATAAGTAAGATCTGCTTTTAAGCGCCACTTCTATTCTGGGAAGTTCTCACATAAATTGCTCAGTATCTTTCACCATTCCCACTCCAGAAACCATGGGGCTGAGCAAAACTTTGCTGTGCATTTAGTTTCTGATCTCAACTGTATGTTGAGGGCTCAGTAACACTCAGTGGTATGAGTAAAAATGAACTTTAAAAAAAAAAAACCCCAACAATTGTTTCCACACAGCCCAGACTTTTCAGAATGGCTGTCCAGCTGTGTCTAAATACCTAAATAATAAACCTTTTCCATAAGCACACCAGTATTAGGATTTTAATTAGTGAAATGGATATTACAAATTTTGAGCATTTTATCATTATGGATAAAGTCTGGTAATGGATTTCCTGGATAAATCTATATTGCCACATTGAAACAAGAATATTTATTTATGGAAGTAAGAAAGAAGAGGTATGTCTCTACCAGACAACTGCTCAAAAAATATTCACCAGATATTAATTATAATTCATAAAAAATTATTATTAAATTCTTCATGATATTCTATTGCTTGATATGAATGTTTTATCAGGAAGCAATCAAAAATTGTCCCTCCAGAATGTTAAAAGATTTTCATTAGCCTTTTTGTTCAACATTTTTTTCATGACATGGCTACAGAAGTGCATTATCTGCAGCACTAGAATAGATATGTAATGGTATGCAAAAGTGAAAATAGCATAGGAAAGAGTTTTTATTTTATTGAAAAGCAGGATAATTTATCTTTCATTTTAGTTTGCTTAGATATCTTATTTTCTCACTGTGCCTTCTGCTTGTGTGGCCATTGGAGGCAGCTGCCACACAAGTTGTTGGACCAGCTGTTCTCTGCTTCACAAAGGATGAGGTAGAAGACTGACTTTTCTACTGACCCTATCCAACCCCCGATGATTTCATCAGTGCTGTGCTTCTCTCCTGATCAAGATCAACCCCTGATTATCCCACTTCACTACATCTAAGGGACACGTGGCATTCGTAAGGATGTCTACTTCTCCCTCTTCCCTTTACTTATTTGTAGGTTGGTATCACAGAGTTACCCTTCTAAGTAATGGCTCTGCAAGGGAGTATCTGTAGTTGTTCAGCTGGTCAACATTAATGCACTGCCTGACATCCATCCAACTCACGTCTCTTCATCCTTCAACTGCTCTCCTGTATTTCCTGTTCTGCATCACCACACCACTGCACCTTTTCTGCTATACCTTGCATAGTGGATGTTACAGATCAGATTGCTTTATTTGTAATGATAGTATCATGTTCTGGATTAAAACTTTGCAGCTGAAGCCTAAGTGGTTTATGTGATTTTGGTCTATGTTTCTGCTTGCCTTTAACTCCAATTCATTCACTGTTCTTACTTACAGTTTAAGGATGCCTTCAAAGATTTAGATGGCTTTGAAGAGACTGTCATTGTGGAAATACAGTAAGTTTGCTTTTAGCACACTTAGCTTCCTACACACCCTATTTTAATCTGTTTTCCACGGAGTACCTAGTTCAAGAAAGAATATGGGATGAGTTCAGTTCAGTATGCCTCCTGTTCTTTTCATAGTTTTAAAGTTCCTGGGATGCTGGCCCCATTTTCACCCCATGGATTTCCAATATGTCTGTGAAGTGGGCTGACTGAAATGGATGCAGTGGATGTTCCACTTTTAGCACACTGGATATTGCACTGTGCTATTACTAGCATTCCCTGTGATATCTAACATGGCTCTGCAATTGTGACAGTTAAGTGAACAGGCCCAACTTGGAGACCCAGTTTAACTGAAGAAATATCCTCATTATAGAAGGCCATTGCATCTCATTGTGCATTTGATGCTTTCCAGCTGAACCCAATCCAGGTAGCATCTACCTACATTTTGGGATGAAAGAAGCTAGGGGAGAAAAGAAGGTTTGGCAGAAGTCTTCTCTTGTGTTTGCATGTAGCTTGCTATCCATATAGGTAATATAAGACTTTAAAATGCTGTTATCTGTACTTTTCAGATTGATTCAGACAGAAAGCAGAGCTTCTTCTGGAGTGAATGTAACAGTGACAAACCTGTTTAAGGACAACTCAAATGTAAACAATGTTACAGTTTTTACTGCAATAAATGATACACTAGAAGGAACAAACTATACCTACACAGGTATGTAATTCTTTACTATGAAGTACATAATCAGCAGAAACAGAGATTCCTGTCTTCAAAGCTGGTTAGAACATTTCAGTGTGCTCATCAAAGCTCATCAGGGCATAAAGCTTGTTGATTTTTAAGGAGCTGAATGTTCAATCTTAGGTAATTTTGAAGGCTCAACCATTCAGTGCTGGGCTTTTTTGTCTTGTTAAGACTTTCTACTTCCTGTATAAAGAAAAAAAAAGAAAACACTCATTCCCAACTTGCATGTTGATTTTAACCTGCTGAGTGTTAAGTGGCAGGAAAAATCAGGACTAAATATATACATGTATTGTGCTTCTCAGAACAAGCCAGTATTTTACTGGCAAAATAGGATGAATCTCTCTTTAGATTACTTCTTCCATAATTAACTGTGGTAATTGAAGCTAGACCTCACTGATTAGCTACAGAACTAAGTGATTCAAGCTCTAAGCCTGTGAAGTCTTGCATAACTAAAAGTGTAATACTTGGAGAATGATTTTTCTAAATGAAATACTGATATTTTTTTTTTTTTTTTTAATACACTCATATTTTGAAATCAGCTTTTGCGAAAGGCACAGCTAATAATTAAAGGAGTCCGTTTCCTGGCTTATAGCCTGAGTTTGGTCTCTAAAGCTGACTGCTTCCACTTCAACCCTGACATTTCCTATGTGCTGATCCTAAACTTGAGAGGGAAATAGAAAAAAAAAAAAAAGAAAAAAGGAATGAAAACCCCAACCCCGAATTAAACCAANCTTCAACCCTGACATTTCCTATGTGCTGATCCTAAACTTGAGAGGGAAATAGAAAAAAAAAAAAAAAGGACCAGGACAATCACATCCCTCCACTGTATTCCACCCACTGAGGTTTGTTATCCTTTCCCACCACTGGGACATGGATCTAAATAGCAACATGTTAGGCAAACAGCATACCAATATTGATAATGAAGTGAGCTGCATGCCCATAAATATTTGTATCTATGTTGAACTGCACGGGATATGGGCTCAAATTTCAGTTGTAGAAAGATAAGTGCTGGGTTTTTTATACAGCTGATTTAAGGTAAGTCAGAAAGTCAGAGTTCAGAATATAAACTTACAGATAGAATTTCCCACATGGTGGACTGGTAGATCTGAAGGTTTGAAGGCAATCATAGTATGCTGACAAACAGGTCAAAAGATGTGATGGAAACAGGACCTTAACTTGTAAAGAGCTAGGGAAAAGAAAAGGCTGGTCCAAATACCTGTGATACTGATGTCCCAAAAAAAAGGACTTGCAGTTGGGTTTTTTCGAACTTACTAAATAATTGGTTTATGATTTACTGAGCAAGTGTACTCCTTTCTGTGAAATCATACTAATAGTGCTCAGGTTTGCTTCCTGACTGTTTCTCTTTTAAAGTTACAACATACTGTGCTGCTTTTAAATGTGATACTCAAACCACATACTGCAAAGAAGCTATGTATCCAGAATGCTTATGCCTGAATGATTTTGCAAAGACAGAATGGGATGAACGTTCTTGTTCAGGTAAGAACCTGGCTACTTTATCTATCCCTAGAAGGCTGATCTTGTTATTCCCTGTCTCAGTCCCTTTTTGAAAAGGGTGCTCTGCAAATGTGCTAACCTCTAAAAATCAGAGAATGTCTTTTTAAGAAAACCATAGAAACACATTCTCATGTTTCACTTTAAAGACACCCATAATTCTGTTCTAATAGAACAAAATGATAAAGCCTGATAAAATTATCACTGAAACCAGGGAGCAGGCAACTCATTAAATGCATTCTTAAACTCTTGGTAGGAATCAAAAGTTAAATAGGTAAAGGGTGGAAAAATGCCCCATCCCTGGTAGTGTTCAAGGTGAGGTTGGGTGGAGCTTTGAGCAACCTTGTGTAGTGGAAAGTGTCCAAGCCTGTTGCAGGGGGGTTGGTACAATGTGGTCATTAAGGTCCCTTTCAACCCAAACCACTCTACAATCTTAAATTGAACTATTTAAATCGAATCCAATATTTACAGCCTTCTCTGCTGTATTTGGGAATAAATTCTAGGTGTGACATGGGGACAGCTGTGGGGATTCTGACAGAGCTGGAAGTCTCATGATTGACTACATGATCTCCTAAAGCTGTATCCCTTTTTTGTAGTTATAAAATGGCATTATCTGTGTTTATGTGGGGTTTTGTGGGAAGAATGATTTATGGGATTTTTAGGAACTGTTAGTTTTTTGGGATTTTATTTACTTGCTTTTTTGAATCTTTTAATGAGTACTCTGGTTATATTTCTACAGACCTGAGATGTACCTTGTTTTCTTCTCATGAAAACTAAAATTTTCACACTATAGAAAAAAAAAAAATCTGATATATGAGATTTTAGGAAAAACAACAAATTTTGCAAACACTCATGATTAAATCATGAAAGTTGACTACAATAAAGTCCAGTGAGATGTGACCCAGTATAAGCGTGGCCCATTGTAGGCCCTTGTGGACTCTAATCTGTCTGAATCACATCCAGTTTTAGATCAATTGCAATACAACTCATCTGCTGTGACATCAAATTGCAGGTCATTGTTGCCCATGGATGGAGCTATGGTTTTAAACAGATACCATTTGCTTCTAGTTTTGTGCTTTTGTATTTCAGTTTCTGTTCTACACAGATATAGCCTTAAAAAAAATCATTTTGGTGCTTTGAAGTGCAATAAATGTGTATGTGTTTACAGCGCAATTAAAAAAGAAAAAGGTGGAAGGGGGAGATTTCTCCAATGTTGATTTTTTGGGGGGGCTACCTTCAATTCACTTGGGTTTTTTTCCCCTCTGAAAATACAGACTGCAGTGAAAACTGTTCTTTGGAACAAAACAAGTACTGTGAAAAAGCAGGAGCAGTTCCAACATGCAAATGCATGGCTAACTTTGAAAAGAAGAATGATGGCTGTGTACCGTGAGTAGTCAGTTTTTTCTTGTGTTCCTGTGTTCTAGGCAAAGATAGGTGAAAACAACATCTAACACAGGGTCACCCTCAATCTTGAAGAACAGGCTGCAGCAATGTGAATCAGAGAGGTGCCTTAGCAGGTGGACAAATGCCCATGATGTCACAAGATAGGGCATTTTAACTGCTCAGCATTAGCTGTTAGTGTGCACTCATAGTACCTCAGGGCAGATTTAAAGCAATTCAAGGTCATCTGTGAGCGAGTGAAGAGGATACGCTACTTTACATTTATTTTGAGGGTTGCCCGCATAAACATGAATTATTCTGTTGTGGCTTAACCCCAGCTGGCAAATGTTTAATAATTAAAATAAAACAAAAAAAAAAAAGGAATGAAAAGGAAGACAACAAGAAGAGAAAGAAATAAACCCCAAAAAGCAACAGTGATACAAGCTATAATTGCTCACCACCCACTGGGCCATGCTCAGCCTACCTGTGAGCAACAATCAGTGCCTCCAGCCAACTCCCCCCCAGTTTATACACTGAATATGATGTGCTGTAGTATGGAATACCCCTTGTGCTAGTTTGGATCAGCTGTCCTGGCTGTGTTCCCTCCTGGCTTCTTGTGCAACTCCTCAATGGCAGAACATGAGAGACTGAAAAGTCCTTGACTTAGGGTCAGCACTACTTAGCAACAACTAAACCATCAGTGTGTTATCAACATTATTCTCAGGCTAAAGCCAAAACATAGCACTGCAGCAGCTACTAGGAAGAAAATTAACTCTATCCCAGCTGAAACCAAGATATACTACTTCAGAGTAACTGAGCCATAGGAACTGGTATGCTGAAGCATTTAGTAAGCAACGGGCATTAAGCAAGACTTACTCCAAATCCCTGGGCAGTTGCCACTGATATCAGAGGGGACTCTCTTTCCCGATAACTTTCAGACCTATGTTATTTTGGTTTGGTTTTCTCTTTGCAGAAATTTCTGTTAGCTCAGGATAAGAACAGATCAGTGTTGTTTGTTGGTAAAGCTGAATAAGTGACTGGTTGTGCTCTGCTCTCATGGATAAGCAGATGGACCTTACTCCCCATATCCATTAATTCAGCTCTTTCTGTAGTTACTGCTGCTACACACTGAACACTTCTTACTGTAAAGTCAATGTATTTTAAATATGAGAAACTAGTAAGGGAGGAAGGTTAAGACTTGCCAGTCCTTATAAGCCTTGTATTGATGCTTTTGTTAAAGGCAGTGGGTAGGAATTCCAAGTGACTCAGACATGTAGTGGTTAGTTTTCCAGAGAAATTAGGCCCTCTTGACATTTTTCAGGCTAAGAACCCGAAACTTTGAGTGTGCGGCTCACCAATCATTCTGAAAATATCAGACTGTTTAACAATAAAACTAAAGAATTCAATATAAAGATAGCATTAAAAAGGAAACTACCAAACACACCTTGTGGAGAAATTGCTTATAAAAGGTGAAATTATGCTATTGTTTTGTGATTATAGAATGGTTTGTGTTAGAAAGGACCTTGAAGATCATCTGCTTGATGATATTATCTTTCTTTTCTTTCCCCCTTTTATTTTTTCTCTCATGTAGCTGTCCAGTGGGCTACTCTGGGGAGGACTGCAAGGACAGTAAGTACAAGAATTTCTGATTTTTAATTAGAGCATGGAAAAAAACCTCGTAGTGTTTAATCTGCCTGAGATGTGCCTGCGGTGAGGGGTGCCACTACCCCCTGTTAGGGTTGCCACCATGCTGTACTGATAGCTGGAAAATGTTAGAAAAAAATGAGTGAAATTCCACTGTTGCCTGGAAGTAAAAATCCTCTTGAAACTCATGTTCAAGCAGGCAGTAGCATTTCCTCTAAGACCTCTGCATTAAGCCCAGTAGTTTTAAATCTAATAAACACAGGTTATTTAACAGAAAAACATTTAGCCCTCATCTAAAGACATGAAATGCTGAATTCAGCACCAATAGATTCATTTGTCCTGTAATTAATTGCCATCTCTACTAAAAAGTTAGTGGATTATTCTCATTTGAAATATTTCTGCTTTAATATCTATCCACTGGTTCTTGCTTGTTCTTTACCTTGCAAGCACTGCATAGTATCTAGTACTCTATTCCAGTGAAGAGATGATGACTCTGTGTTATCTCATAATTGTAGCCATCTGAAAAAACTAATCAGATGGACCTTCCAAAGCTTCCTCCCTTTTCTGAGTCAGTTTTGCAGGTGATTGCTTCAACTTTGCCAGTTTCCACCATCATATAATTTAGGTGAGGACATTATTCATGCCTTCTATTGTTTGCATGTGCCTAAACTCAGAACATCTAATACAGTTGAAGGTTAAAAAACACATAATCCTTTGGCTTTATTTGAGCAGAAGGTCTACCTATGTGGCCCTTTGGAGTTTCATACTGTTCCAATCTTAAATTATCCATGTTTAACATACCTGTTTCCATGGCTATGAGATTTTCAAGGGTTTTCTTCTGGTTTTGCTTGAAAGGTTGGAGATTGGTGAATGGTAGTTTTAGTGCAGCACAGTGAATCAACAGGCGTAAATGTTTGGAAGGAAAGACTTTTTTGTCACATAGAACATGTTTTTCTAGTGAAATTTTGGGAATCTTAAGACCTTTTCATAAAGCAAATAAAAAAGCTAATCAGCACAAAATCAACACATTGTGAATTTAAACACAAATTTTGGACATGCCAATAATAAACTTCCTGCCTGCCTGCCTGCCTGCTTCCCTCTCTCCTTTCCATCCTTCCCCCCTTCCTCTCTTTCTTCCTCCCTCCCTCCTTTCCTCCCCCCCCCCCCCCCCTTTTTTCCTC
>NDXB01002089.1:19179-34508 GCA_002631895.1 Agapornis roseicollis
TTGTTTATTTTTTTTTTTTTTTTTTTTTATCTAGCCTGTTCTGAAACACTAATCCATTTGGTAGCACCCTGAGGGATGTTCTTCCCACCTGGGTTCCCAGTTTGGTTATTGCTTTGGCAGTATGTTTTCTAAAGTGACATTAACAGCTTCCTAGAGTAATATCTGTCTTGTCTTGGGGGGGGCCGAGGAAAGTTCCCAGCCCTCCTGAGGTGGCTCCCCTAGACCCTAGTGTGTGTCCTTGTTGCCTGCCCCATGCCTACTGAAAAGCCTGGTTAAACATCAGGGAATTTCTGCCTCTCCTTTCGTCATGGATATCCTGATGTAGCTGCTTAAATGAGACTTTGGAAAAGTGCCTTTCTCCAAAGTCTCTTATCCGTAGAGATCCTTTTATGGGGTAAATCAGCCAAAAATTATAAAATATGTTTCATACCTGGGACAGCCTATGAATTCAAGAGGTTATTATAGTGCTAAGGTACCTAATTCCCTCTCAAGTAGAGGAATGTTTAAATTGGTAGGAATCAGGGGTCAAGTCCAGGCAGGTATTTTGGTGTCTAACTTGTACTGATATTAATGGGAATAGGGGTCCTTGGGGAGGAATTGTGGGCCTGTGCCTATATATCATTCCTAGAAATGAAACAAGGCTTGTGTTGCACATATGTAACAGTATGTTATTATTCCTCTCAGCAAGGTCTTTCCTTGTAGACTTTTCATCATTTCTCAACTGTTTTGTCCTTCCAAGGCTGGTGTGAACAGGCTCTGCAGCAAGCTCATGCTGAGCAGAAACCATTTACCAGAAAAATAAGCAAAAAACCAGAGTGCAGTGATTTTTTCAAGTAGTGATTAAATAGACAAGTCTCAGCTGGGGTTTGAAAAAGCTGCATGGGACGCTGGAGGCTCAAACCACAGAGATCTAGGGTGAATGTCTCAGAAAACCGTCATACCCCCAGAGCTCTCTGCTCACTCAGGCACCTGGGGTCTCTGCTCAGGAGGAATTTTGCCAGAGATCTGAGTGAAGCCAAGTTTAGCTGGCTCTACCTGCTAACATATTAAATCATATTTAATGATGTTACCCCCACATGCATGCACACAAAGGGAATCTCTTTGGTCTTTCCATTTATGAGAAACCTTCTGCTAAGCGCACCCAGTAAATACTGCTGGCTTTTGTGGCTCTCCCTGAGTATTAATCAAAATGGGTCCAGTTTATTCGAGGCAAGGTCATAGTATCATAGAACAGTTTGGGTCGGAAGGGACCTTCAAATGCCATCCAGTCCAACCCCCCTGAAATGAGCAGGGACGTCTCCAACTAGATCAGGTTGATCAGAACCACATCCAGCCTGACCTTGAATGTCTCCAGGGACGGGGCATCCACCACCTCTCCGGGCAACCTGTGCCAGTGTTTTATCTGGATCAGGTTTTTACCAGTGTTTTACCACCCTTGTAAAATTTTTTCTCCACATCCATCTCCATCTCTCATTTGTTTAAAACCACGCCCCCCTCGTCCTATTGCAACAGGCACTGCTAAAATGTCTCTCCCCAGATGTTCAGGAAGAGAGAATATTTAATACACCGTGCAAAGCAGTAGGGACGGACCTTTAGCCTGTCAAACCCTCCTCCTGCTCCCTCCTCTCTGCGACTTGGCAAAGTCCCTGGCCACAAGATGGAGCTGGCTCTTCGCTTTTGCGGGAAAAGCCACAGAAAGGCAAAATGTTTTAATGAGCACATTTTAAGTGGGGCTAACCATTAACAGAGACCACAGTTAGCTTTCCAGTGAGCTGCTAATTTTTAACCCTCTCCTGTGTTGCAGCCTTGGGCATCCTCATGCCTCTCTGATGGCATGCTTCTTAACTCCAGGGATTTGGGCATATTTTTAGAGGTGGTTTATGGCATTTCACTTCAGTATGTCAGTGAGCCCTCCTGAAAATAGCCATTCAGGCAGCCAAGTGGCCCCTAGTCTGGGCCGGGAGCTGTAGAAACAAGTTAGAAGTAGAAGTGAAGTTTGGCCTTGCTCCACCATTATTATTATTTGAAAGACTCGAGTTTGTGCACCTTAGAGGCATGAGGAAAACCTCCCTTGCTTTCCAGCTCAGTAGCTCCAGGCATGGACTTGCACAAAACTTGGCAAGACAACTTTAGGTGCTGTTTTCTGCTTCCCAGCAGATCAAGAGTTAGAGCACTGCTCTTGAGTAGCTGAGAAGTTGGCCCTCAGATGGTAAACAAAGATATATTTATATCTATTTTTGTAGCAGGCAGCTGCAACATGCACTACCTCTTTAGCAGGAGGACAGCACATGAAAAAGGATGATATTCATGATTGCCATTTTTTGGCATGCGGTCGTTGTCTCTTACTGACAAGAATTTCTTGTGGATTCGAATTTTTTGTAGTTTTCATGGGAAAATCAAGAGACAAAGTTTTGCCATGGTTGTGAAAACCCCAGCTGCCAGGTGTGTGGGCTGGTATGGGAGGAAGGCAGCATAAGGATGGCAAAACTGCACAGTGCCTGTGTCTCTCTGTGCTCCCGCTTGCCATCACAGTGCAGACAAAAGGATCTGGCAAACAGCATGGTAAGGAACTGGAAAGGAAGATAAAGTGTTTTCCTAGTTCACAAACTGTTTGTAACATGGTGAAGCCTCCCAAGGTTCAAAAGAAGTTTGTGGTTTTTTTCATATCCCTGGTCTTATGCCCCTGTTTGACCCCAGCTCCCCCCAAACTCCTTTTTATTAAAACTTTAAATCAGCTCAGCTTCATCATCATCATATAGGTCCCAGTTTTGCACATCTTTTGTTGTTTGGAGGGGTGCTTGGATCAAAAGACTGAGGGGCATTCGGGATATGCTGCACACTGGTGATGGCCAAGGCCAGGCTGCATCTGGGTTACTCATCCAGCCATCACCAGTTTCACTGTGACTTCTGGAAACAGGTAACCTTAGCTGGTCTTTCTGGCACACTAGAGAGCTGTGCCTGAGATCCTTTGGCTTCTGAACTTACTGCAGATACAGTGGTTGAATGAGTTATAGCCAATAATGAAGTTATAATGAGTTATAACCAGTCAGGAGATGTCTCTTCCAGATGGAGATGCTAGTAAGTAGCAACCCTAATGCGACAGAGTCTAGAACTGAGAGAAAGTTGGAGATGTCCCAGGATTTTACTGCAGGATCAAGTCAAGATTTTGTGAAACATTAAGGCAGAGGTGGTGTGTCACCCTGAAACAGGCTGTGGCCATGGGTTGGGGCCCTGAGACCAGCATTTTGATCAGATTGGTGCAGAAAAAGGAGTCATCATTGAAGATTTAGAATCTCTTCAGTGCCATGGCAGATATCTGGACATGACTCAAATGTTTTTATCCACCCTTCCTGCCACGAGAAAGATACAATAATGAAAACCTATCTTTAAACCACCAAAGCATCACTGATAAAGCATTCTATTTGTTTTGACTGATGATAAAAGAGCCAAAGAACTATCTTGCAATTGCACCACTTGCAAATGCGTGCCTAGATCAGGCATACTGGGTGTGTGTCCGGCTTTGACCATAGCTTTAAAATGCAAGTGATGAGAACACAAGTGCAAAGATCAGGTATTTCCAGTCCAGGGGTATTCCTCTCCCTGTTCCAGCAGAACTGTGCAGCAATATTCAAACCCAAGGTCAAGGGTCTCTGTGGCACTAAAATACTTAAAGGAGAGATCTTAGTCCCATCCAGAATGGCATTCTGTAGACAAGAGAAATGGCGGTCAATAGAGAAAAGACATGGGTAGTGCAGATGGCTGTTCCTGGAGATGAAGAATGACTTTGTTGCAGTTCATCCTTTCACAATCCCCAGGAGATAGAGACCTTCATTAGGTTTCCATCCCAAAATCATGCTGCTGTCTCAAACTCTTCTGCTGGTTTCTATGATCCCTTTGTCTTTAATAATCTTGTTAACACCCAGGCAATAAAAGCTTTTTTTCTCAGTCCCTTATTCAGCACAAGGGAATCTCAGGAGGAAGACGAAGCATTTATCTGGTTTCATGCATGGAGGCAATCTTGGTTTTGGGCATCTACTGCCACCTCATCCCTGACTCCAAAAAACTAATCAGTACATGTCATTCCAGAGCCCTCATCACCAGCTAGCAGGGAGGATTTACACAAAAAGCCTCTCTGGGGACCTCATTTCAGGCCATACAATACCTCTGGTGATGCTTCATTTCTTGGTCCCTGGCTAACCTCAGGGACACAAGGCTGCCTGCTTCTCCGGAGCTGAGCTGCCCACCCCATGGTGGGCATTCCCCATGCTTAACCACCACAGAATCTCCCTCTTGAGCTTACAGCTGCTTACTTGGTCATCAGTACAATTGCATCCCTTTTGCTGCTGCATGTGGGGGCAAGAGTGCCAGCTGGCTTCAGAAAAGGGTATTAACATCATCCTCACTAGGGAAGTCACAGTACTTCCTCCTCTGAAGCTCTGGGGAGTCTTTCCCTGTAAAGCCCTAGCCCACACTGTGGTCTGTTGGTCAGCAGTGGTCTACTGGGATGAGATATATGGGTGTCTCACAGATGTGTACCTTCACAAGGGTTTGGCTTGAAAAATACGATAATACGAATACATGACTGATAGCAAATGCTGAGCACTGACAATAGCCTGTGATTCAAAACTGTGCAGTAGCAGCTCCTGACCTTCTGCCTTTGCTCAGGGGTTTCTCATGGGGGCTGCAGGGTGAGGTCAGCCTGTGTCTCGGGTACTTGCAGCAGTGCCATGGGCACCTGCAGAAAGCAAGGGCAGGTGCTCAACCTCTTCTGAGCCCAGCTAAATAGAACTGGTGACTGTTGAGCTTCTACACCTCTCCTGGCTCTAGTTCTTCTGCAGAACATTCCTTCTGAAAGTCATCCTCCTCTTCCTCAAATCCTCTTCCCTGCTACTCTGAGATGCCACAGCCAAGTTTCAAAAGGTGGTTTTCTTCTCTGCAAGTAGTTTCTTCCTCCCCTGCTTTTCGTTTCTCCCTCGTGTTCACTCATCACTTGCTCCTATGCGTCTGCTCCTTGCCCCAGCACTCTCCAGACAGCATGGCAGGACACAGGGATGAAGGATGAGGAATGGGACAGGTGGGACGAAGGTCTCACTTCTCCTAAGACCAGGGTGATTAAAGCTCTCACACACAAATCTGTCCAGGTATGTTTGTACGTGTTGTGTCTCAGGGTACTTGATCATGGCCAGAATATCTGAGAAGGGATTTCTAGGTCTACATGAGGGTACTCTGATCACGAAGGCTTACATCAGGTACTTTATCTCATTCAAATGCAGGATCTGCATTTAATTTTCTTTCTTTTCACAGAAATAGACCACAGAGGAAGATCGCACTTTGAAGTCCCTGCACACCACATCTTGCATTTCCAGGTCAGTCACAACCTGAGCTGTATTAGTTTTATTATTAATAAAGAGTGATGGGATGCACCTTATGCTCTTGGGATAGGAGGGAGAGCTGATGCTGCTCATTTCCCCACACACAGCCTTCAGTTTGAGAGCAACATGTAGGTCACAGCCTGGCCCATGCACCACATTCCTACCACAGCAGCAGTTTTGCTGAAGCATTTAGTAATATTTTTGCTCTGTTTGCAAACAGCATTGCAATGCTCCTACAGGCACAGGAGGAGTCACTCTGATCTAGCAGCACCAGGTCAGTTAAAATGTTACTTCTGTAGCAGGTTATTTCCTAAGACAGCAAATAGTCACTTTTAACAAACCAGTATCTCCCAGGGGTATGGAGAGGCTGAAGAAATCAGTGAGGTTTATGAAAGCAGCACTGGAAGTAGTGCAACTAAGGCGAAATTTTGGCAGGTGGCAAAGCAACGTATTGGATTGAGGGCATGTGCTTTAAGCAATATGTAACAGTGAGATCTAGTAGGCATTCTGCTAAAGTGCAGGCCACTGGTAGTTAACAGTTACTATAAATTGCCTTTAAAATCAGTGATCAGCTGTACAGTTGATTTATGATTTATTTTAAAAACAGAATGGAAAGCTCCCTACCAACCCAAACACAATCATAAATCTGCCATTTCCTTTAGCTCTGTAGTGTTGATGTCCCATCCCAACAGGGACAGACGGTGGGTGTGTGGGAAATGCCAAAAAGCCGACAGGCAGGGCAGTGCTGCCTGGATGCCCTTGCTTCGAGAGCCCTTTAACAGATGGCCACAGCTTGTTTGCACAGAGAAAATCCCTGAAGCAGGAAAATTCCATGGAAAAGCCAGCCACTGACCCGTGGGGAAATGGGTGCAAGCCCTGCCGTGAGCCAGGTGAGGAGGACGCACATTACTGGTGCGCCTCTGGATACCTACGCATGTGTGTCACCTGTGTGTCCATGTGTCTGTGCACCCTGTGCACGTCTGCCCGTAGATGCGTGTTGGGCTGTCCCCTGTATGCGCACCTCTGTGTGTGCGTGTGTCTGTGAAAGATATGCACGTGTGTGTGCATATGCACGTGTGTGGGCAGGTTCACACATGCATGCGTGTGTATGCATCTGCGTGCATGGAATGTGCATGCATGTATGTATGTGATACAGGACCGCACGTACGTGTGCGACTGTGTGTGCCTATGTAGTTTGCGTGTGTGCCCGTCCTTGTGCACACGCATCCACACATGTGCGTGGGCCAGGCCGTGCCGGCCTGTGCCCGCTCCGCGGGACGGGGTTCCGCCTCCCGGCGCGGCGCGGCGGGGCGGGGAGGTGGCAGCGCACCCCCCGGAGCGGGACCGGCGCACGGACACACACACGGACACGCGTCCCGTCCCGTCCCGCCGCGGTCCCGGGGCACCGCCGCGGCACCGCCCCCGCCTCCTCCTCCGCCGCCGCGGCTGCACAAAAGGCGGCGGGGAGGGCCCGGCCGGGAAGGGCTGCCCGGCCGCCCCGGCCGCCCGGACTATGCCCCGCCAAGGGGGGCTGCCGGCCCCCGCCACCGCCCGCCGGCCCCCCCCACTCCTCCTCCTCCGCCTCCTCCTCCTGGCCGCCCCGCTGCAGCCCGGCAGAGGTAAGAGCCGCTCCGCTCCGCTCCCCGCCGCTCCGGGCCCTGCTAACGCCTCCCCGGAAGGCGGATTATCCCCCAAACCCGCTCCGGTGCACTTTTGTTGCGGGTTGTAGGTTTCCCTCCTCTTTCCCCGTCTTCGCCTGCCCCAGTCCCGCTCCCAGCGCCCCGCGGCGTCCCGCGCTCTGCTTCGCGTGTGCGTTCCTTCGTTCCCCCTCCAGTCCCGGTGCCGGCGGGACGCAGCTCGCTGCCCCCCGCCCCGCGGGCGGCCGGTGCCGGGGCTCTGCGTTTCCCTTCTGGGCCCGGGCCGCGCCGGCGGGCTGCACCTCGCACACCCCCGCCAGCCGTGCCCCCTGTTGTGGGGCGGGGGGACCCGCTCTTCAGCAGCGCATGGACCGCATCCTTGGGTGTTGCGGGGCGGGATGTAACACCTTCGTGTTAAAAAGCGTGGGGCAGCTATATACACACTTCTGTCTATGTATGTACTTTAATGGAACTAGCTATAACCACTTCTATTCAGGGAAAAGCACTTCCCTGGGATGTTTGTCTGAGCAGTGTGTATTAATTGATTAGATGAGGGACAGCAGCAGAAAGCCTTTGCTCTGCCAGGGACCGATCTCCTCGCTTTCACCTTACCGTTCCCTCGCTCTCATCTTACACTGTTTCCCCCAGTATCCATCGCTCCTGGAGAGCGGTCATTGTCCCCCGTGGGGATGCTTGCACTGCTCCTGGACACAGTGTGGTCTGTGACTGCTTAAGTAGCACAGGAAACGCGTTTCCTCTCCTCGCTGAACACTTGGGCAAACTTTTTTATATGAAGGATGCCCACCAAATGCCTAAGTCCTCCATTCTGGTACTTGCTCTCAGTACTTAATGTTCTCATGAGTTATCTTAAGGAGAGGCTCATATTGCAGAGTGCTATGCCATGTGACTGCAAAAAGCTCGGAACAGGCGTTCTTGGCTTTTTTTTGATTTATTTCTTTTGTAACTCTAATCTTCAGAATTGATGGTTCAAGAGTGCATCAGATCATCCCAAGGACGAGACTTTTCAAATGCTTATTGCATTGCTTATTATATAAATAAAATGAGGGGGTTTTCACACTTAGATGTAGAAAGAACGAAGTACATCACTTTTTTTCTTTTCCCCCCAAGCAAGCCAGTACATTCATCTCAGATTGAGGAGCTGCCCAAACCAGGATTTCCTGCAGAACAGGTTTAAAATGAGGTCAGATTTACTCATAAAGATGCCTTGAGCATCTTTATAAGTAAATTTATTAAGTACCTTTCATGAAAGTTTCCTGTCTTGCTCTGCATCAGTAGTTTGATGCATCAAAATCTCAGCTGTATAGTGGGATGTACTGCATTCCTCTTCTTTGCTGGGCTCTCTTGTGGCTCAGCCCAAGGGAGAGTTGTTGTCTGAAGACTTTTTTTGTCTCAGTTTTGTGGTGGACACTGCTTTGCAAAATTAAACAGGGTGCAGGGCTTGGGATGCTGTGGCATCAGTGTGACAGACCTGGGGTACTGAGCTCAGCAGTCCAGGAGGGGTGGGTTATTTTCCTCCAGAGTAATCCCGATTAAATCCTGGATGGAATTTTCCCCATTATAAGACGTTTAGGTGATGTTCAGGAGTGGTTTCATTGAATGGATCAGAATCAAGGAGCAGACTTGAGTTTCTTCCAGTCTTACCAGGCAACTTGCCCCAGCATCTGGAAGGATCTGGACTAGCATGAGCATCTTCAGGTCCTTCCTTTGTCCAATTCAGGAAAGACCATGCTGAATCAAGCACAGCAAAAACTCGCATCTGGAAAATCCTGTGTGTTTTAACTCCAACCCAAAAAGCTCAGATTTCAGCCCAAAATCAGAGGGCTTCACAAAATTCTGTTTTCACAACAATGCTGGAAATAGTTTGGTATTGCTCCAAAGTGGAAAGAAAAGCATACTTGGAAACTTCAAAAGTTGCCACCGAGAGGATGTTCCCCCATGGCTGGGCACAGGAGCATGGGCTGCTTTGGTCATGGCAGTGGGTGGAAGGAGGAGACTTTGGGTTTCGTTCAGATATTACTGTTACTAAGTAAACTCTCAAAAATCCAGCAGTCATGAATGGAGGTAAATATTATGCTATTTCCATGCAGATGGGCAAGTGGAGCTGTGGGAGAGTCAGGGCTGGGTAGCCAGGGTATGAATAGAAGTGTTTGCTTTATAAAGCCCATTATTTTTGCTGTGTTACCCTGTGCACCATGGCCAGAGCAGCAGCTCTTGAGGAGAGGCTTTGGGTTGTGTTGTAATGTGTGCTAGTGTTAATCTCTGTGCAAATTATAACTCAGCCAAACAAGTTAAGTTTTGTTTTATATTACCTGTTCATGTTTTGAGCTCTTGCAACATCCAGGGGCTGGAATATAACTTCTGAATGTGAACAAGGAGTGAAAATGCCTTGCTATGTGTTAACAGCCAGCAAAAAAATAAAAGCCCTAAGAGGGCTCCCATTCAGTATGAATGGGCCCAAGCAGCCCATCTGAATGAGAGCCATAGAGAAAGTCCAGTACGTCGTGCTCCCGGGTTAGAGTTAACCACCTTGAGGGCAGCAGAGGCTCGTCGGCACAGGGCTCTGACACGGTCATGCCTTGGCAATGACTGAGAATTACTGACAGGATCTACTTATCCTCTTTTTGCTTTTAGCCTAAGGCATGCTAAGTTTTCCTCCAGCTGTCCAGCTTGATTCACTGCTTCCTGCACTCACAGCCCAGCCCCATATGGGAACAACCCAGGCAGCCACCGCTTTTCATTTTTCAGTGTAATAATCACATGAGATACAGCAAAAATCCTTTATCCAAAGGTCTTGGGGCAGAAAGTCCTTGGGACAGAAGAAAACTCCATGTGACTCTTCAGCAACCATGGCAAAATTTGTGCAATTTGCAAGTTACATCCAGTGGCAGCATAGTGCTTTGGTATCCACAGATGCAACTGGCTGAAAATAGAGGCCTGACAATGCTTTTATTGACATTTGGGTTGGAAAAAATAGCAGACAGGGAGCTTGAGCCAGAGGCGTTTCATTGGGAGTGTGCAGCTTCTGTGCTGAATCCTCAGTCGAAGATTTGTTTAATCAGTTATTGACAGTAGAAGTTAATAGCTGCACCCGGGAGAGCTGAGGCATCTGTGGTATCGAAGGGGACATTCATAGCCGCAGGCATGCTTAAACAAACTGCCGCGTTCAAAGCCGATACCATTAATGTTTGCTTCGGCTTTACTTGTGTGGTTCCACTTAATTTTTAAGGCACAAACTTTTAAATCGTGGATTTTGCAAGAGAAAATTGTTCCTTACCCTTTGTGTTGCTGGATACCAGCAATCCAGGAGCAAAGAGTATCATCACTGCCCTGGTTGCTACTGCCTTGTCTGGTGCAGAGCCCCTGCCAGCATCACAGGCAGGGAGAGCCCTCAGCTGCAGCATGATGTCTTCCACCCCAGCCAGCCTTGGATGTGCCCCAATGCAAACATGCTGCCCAGCTTAACCTGCGTATCCTGTGGAAATGATACTTGTAATAAATTAAAAGTAATTTACTGTAACAAGTCCACTATGGAAATCACCCGTGTGGAAGAGGGAGATGAGTATCTTCCAAAGCTGCTTTCAGATGAAAATTGTGGGGAGGGGTGCCTCATATGTTCAGCTGGAAAAAATTGAAATGTTCCCAGTGTGACTTTGAAAGTTGATATCTTGGAATGATTTTGGACAGCCACCTCCATATTAAGGCTGGTCAAACACCTATTGTCTTCTATCCACAGTGGTTGAAGTATTTTGTTAGGAAGATGAATATTTGAATTATTTTATTAACCAGAAGTCATTGAAAAAGGAAGGAATAAAAAATACCGGAGTAATATTTTAGAGGTTCTCAGCCCCCCAACACAGGTTTCTGTCCTTTTCATTTTTCTTAGGAAAGGGAAAAAAAGCAAGGCCTCCTTGCAGGTAAAGAGAGATTTATGCCTTCTCCTGCCTTTTAAGCTCCTGGGATATCCTTTGCTCTCGTCTGAACTTACAGTATGTTTAATGTTGAGAGTATCTCAGAAACCCCTTGAACACTGTTTTGCAGTGCAGTTCAGCCCACCCTGTTCTCTGTTGTTCTCTCTTGCTGAAGGTCTCAATCTGTGTACTAGCGGAAGTGCCACATCCTGCGAAGAGTGTCTCCTCATCCATCCCAAGTGTGCCTGGTGCTCCAAGGAGGTAAGTGGGCAGACTTTGCTTGTCTTGCATACTCTCTGTAACACAGGGAGTTATTCTCCTTGCCTGTTCCATGCCAGAAGGGGTGGATGAGGGCAGTGGGTGCTCCATGCTGAGCATATTTTGGGTGCATGTGACTACTCAGCTCTTTGACACCACAGGAATTAAGTCTCTGACCCTGTTGGCCCCTTCGCATCCTCAACAGAGCACCACTGTTCCTTGGGTCCTTCTGTCCTTTCTATTACCTTCTTGTGTTTGGTGCGTGCTGGGTCCCTGCATGTTGCAGAGAGCCTTTCTGGAAAGCTCTCTCCCTAAAAAGCCCTAAGCCCCCAGCTGATGTCACACTACATGTCCCTTGCTGTGTGGCCTGGCATGGCACAGGTTATCTGTAGCAAAGATAATTCTCCTTTCTGAATCTGTTGTGTCATTCTGGGGGCTGACCATGCTTTGGCATCCGTGCCATGGTCTGGCAATGAGTTACACAGCTTAACTGCATGCTTCAGAGTGAAAATGCGTCCTTATATTGGTGCTGAAGCTGCTCACCTGTAATTTAATTTGGCTTCCTTGGTTTGTGATAAATTGCAAATATCTCTCTGCTTCCTAAGGACTGCTTATGAGTTTAGGTATGCATACATATCTTATCAAATACACATCGTACCATGTAATGATATCTGGAGAACAAGGTGTGTGAAAGACCTAATAATGTCTGATGCATAGATAGGTGTTGTCTGCATAGTGCCTGTGTCTGTCATAAGTATTTAAGTGAGAAATACGGATGCTTACTGAGGTATGGAAAGACCCTGCCTACTTGCAGGCACAGGTACTGTGCCAGGAACCAGCTCTGGGCTGTGAGAAACCCCAGAGCAGTGAATGATATTGAACCTCTAGATAAACATGGCTGGTGGGATGCTCTTCGAGTTCCTGCTGACACTTTTTCCTCTAGTGTGGCTGTCCCAGTGCTGTTTTGGGAGAGGTAAGCTGTGGGGTTCAGCACACACTGAACCTTCCAGCTATAGCTGGTGATGCTGAGCTGAGGATGTAGGTGGCATTCGTGTGCCCTTCTGATGCTGCCATCCTTCCTCCTGCCAGCTCTGCCTGGGATGGCTGCATCCCCTCAGGGTGGAGGATGGAGATGGAGATGGGCATAAGGCCAGGGGTGTCCCAAGCCCCATGGTTTGGCTGCATTTCAGGAAATACCCCAGCCTCTGATCCTCCAGGTCTATTTTACTGGATTTTCACTTAACTTGTAAGCACAGCTGCAGCTCTCCAAGGAAAACCTCCTAACACTGGTAGCGCAGTGCTACCTGACAGCGTAATGGCTTTCATGGGGGTTTTCACAGTAAGGCAAATGGTGTGGAGAAGGGAAAGGGTAAAGCAATAGATCCTGCTTTTGAGACATCTTGTGAACAGCTGTAAGAGCTCCTCTTGCAGCCAGTTCATCTGCAGTGGTGAGACTGGATCCAGGAATGCTGGTTATTAAGCTATGGGTACCCAATAGCTTGCCTTTTTGTTTATTTTATTGACATTTTTTTCTTCTTGGCATCAAAAGACAACTTTTAATAGAATGCTGCCAGTGGAAATGTTTATCTGATGGTCACTGTGACCACTAATTGTATGGCAGCTCATGGGACTGGCAGCCTGACTCTTATCTTGCAAACAGGAAAATTACCAAAAAAAGAGAATATACTTCTAAATGGAACAGAGGGGGCAAGAAGGAAGATGGGTGTTTACAGCGAAGTGCTGTAATACTTCCTGACCTTTAGCCTGCAATAGCAATTTAAAAATACATTTCAAGGTGTTTTGTGCCAAGAGCTACATGTTTAGAAGCTGCTGTCCCCATTACACGCTGCATGCTAAAATTGAGCAAGTCCTTACTCTAGTTCTGTATTTAATATTTTTTTTTTTTTTAGAATTTATTGTTTGAAACTCATTATTTCTCTTTAACTGAGACCATCAGGTGAGGTAATGGAATTGTGCAAGATATCAAGAGGTTTTCCACTTCAAAAGTTTTAAAGTGACAGTATAAATTCTTAATTTCACAACTTTATTTCCTGTCCCTCTGCTGCAGCTCAGTCAGGTATGCTTATTAAATTGCCTTTAGACTGTTTGCCTTAGCTATTTCCATTAACTGTCATTTGCTATGTATGCTGCCTGGAAGCATTTATCCCAGTCAAAATCTATAGCTCTGCTGCTGTTTAAGTATCAGAGCTAACACATTGGAGAGATTTCCACGGATGCTGGTTATGTTGGTTTAGAAACATGATCAGCTGATTAGTCTGCTCCCTTTGCATTTACTTAATGGGTTTGGGAGCAAATTGGGCCAGTTGTCATTTTTGTAGGCAACAATTAATGATTTTGTCAGGAAGTATATATAGTAGAAGTCTAAGTATATACAGTGTAATTTTATATATATTATAACATGTGCATATATATTACATATACAGGAAGTGTAAATACGTTTATAATATCTATAAACGAAACATACTTACATATATCTTCCTGTGTATATATACCTTCTCAGATATAATATTCCTTCCTTTGGGAAATAACATCACTTTGGGGTGCCATCATATCCATTTATTCTTTGCCTCCCTGGGTGCCCAGCAATACCGGTGCTGTGAGGGACCCCTTGGCTGTGGAAGAAGTGCAGTTTGAGCAGAGAAGCTATGCTATTTCTCAGAGATGGTCATGCTTTGTGCAACCTCCTGCAAGATTGTTTCCTTTTCCATCACCCTTTGCACTACCAGATCCAGGCTCCATGCGACCACAAAGGAGCAGAAAGTCTCAAGCGCTCATGGACTGCAATTAGGGGTTAGGAGGGCATGAAAACAATTCTGTGGATACAAGGAGCCCTATTCCAATAGTTTTCCAAGTGGGATAAGGTTACTTGTATTTATATTACCTTGAATCGTGGGTAAGAGAATGTGTATAGATAAATATTTACAGCAGGATACTCAAGATGCTATAAATTTACAACTACCACCTACTAACCTGTTAGTACAGCGTGCATCATGTCCTGTTGGCTTGAATCAGCTTCTGTTCTCTTCTGGTTGTGTTTGGCACCTCTGCTCCCATCCAAGAGCATGATGATGATTGAGTTGATGATAGCAGCTTGTGGTATATGGCATCCGTGGAGCCCCCAGGGGCTGCTGAGCTAACCACAAGTCTTTGGGCTGTTGGAAATTTGGAAGCAGACATCGAATCTGTTGTCCTGTAGAAGAATACCTTGAAAGGCAGGACTTAAATGAGGTGATCTGCTTAAATGGTACTTAAAAGAAGAGGTATGAATATGTGGCCTTAACCTCGCCTGAGCATGTCTTGAGCACAGGGCTGTCTGGGGAAAATAGACAACTCTTGGAAAATGGAGACTGCTGCAGCCTTTCCATCTGTGCTGGAATCTGGGAAGGCTCCTCAGCTTCTCCTGCAAGCTACAGATGAAGCTGGAAATGACTAGAAATTGCTGGCACACTGCTGGTGAAAGACTCTGGCTAGAAAATGCACGCCAGCCTGTGGGGTTGCTCGGTGGAAGCTTGGCTTTTGTGGTGGGAGAGGAGGATGCTTGTTGCTTTTTTTGCAGTGGCATCAGGTTGCGCAGGCTCAGTAGGGCTTACTGGGCTTGCTGGGGAGAGCGGGGGGCTCTGGATGTGGTTTCAGTGCTGTCCTTCAAGCTGCCAGGTGGGGTGTGATAGGCAGGTGGGGGATTTGCTCATGATAAATTCACCTGAGGTGGTTGAAGGGTGAATGCTCTCCAAAAGAGGATTTGGGAGGGAAATTATGTCATTATATTCCTGTTACCTTCGTTTGCTGCTTTGGGGAACAGCATACCAATGTGCAGAGGCTCCTCGTGTTTCTAAGTGTGTACACATCTGTACATTACCTATGTGGCTGCATTCATGTGTGTACATATGAAATAGAGATGCATGTTAATTAAACTGAATTTTTCTTTTTGATTAATAGAACTGAAATTTCCTCAATGGCACCCTCTCTTTTCCATCAGGTTGGTTTTACCCCATCTCTATAATGTGTGCTTGGAGAATAAGAAAGGAAAATCAAGGATGTTCCTAGAGGGGAAATGTCAGTTGTTTTTGTTGTTTTTTTTTTTTTTTTTTATGGAGAAGGTAAGCATATTTCAG
>NDXB01002089.1:44328-69542 GCA_002631895.1 Agapornis roseicollis
TTTTTTTTTTTTTTTCTTTTTTTTTAGTGTCTTTGCAAAAGTCTTTTTGTTTGCCTTTTGATCACCAGAATCAGGTTCAAGCACATTGAATTGGGGATTATGGTAAAGTGAAACTGGGTGTAGTGGAGGGTGTCCAGGCTCAGATGGATTTGGAAGTTAGCATGAAAGGATAGATTTAGCAGCAAGTATCCTCCTGGCAGAATGTAACTGTTGGCATTTACCTTCGTGGTCCCTATCTATTCTTCATTCACCACTGGGGTGCTTTTTAGTCATGTAAAGACAGTAAAGTTAGCACTTTTATTTGAGCCATTAGTAGATACTTACCTTGTCAGATCACTACAGGAATTGATGCCAAGTTCTGTGAATGTTCATCCTGTAAGTTTTCTGTATGTGAGGCAGATAAAGAGAGCTTGCACCAGCTATGAGTTTATGGGCTAACTTGGCATTAACCAAGCATTCGGCATTTCATTGCACATTGACTATTGACCAGACAAAATTATCTGTATTCTCTTTTCACCAGTTCTGTTGAGAGAGGAGAGTCAAATGGATTTTTAACACTGAAAACTTGTGCCTTGACCATGAAGCATAGACAAAAGTGGCTGTTGGCTGAGCCAAGGAGGTGACTTGCCACCATGGTGCTGTACATCACACTCTTCATAGCTCTTTCCCTGATAGATTTGGCATGGCCTTAGAGGGATGTTCTCAGTCATCTCTATCATCATTAGTCTCCAACCACTAATGCTGCTCAGGGGCTGAGGGCTGGGTTTCACCGTGTTTTGCTGTGTATGGTTTAATTGAAGAGGCATGGCTTTTGCTGAGTGCAATAGAGTGACAAATGGAGGAGAGGAGAGGTGAGAGAGGAGAGAATGGAGCTAGACAACTCTGCAACAAGGCCTGCCTGAAACTGCCAATGCCTTTTCATCAAAGGCATCTAGAGTTGTAGCCTGAACTTTTCCCACTGTGATCAGGCTAGTTGCATGTTGTTTTGGTTTTACCCAGTTTGGTTGCTTTTCTGTTTATGGGTTACACTGAGCCAACCTGATCTTGGGAAACCAATTAGACAGGATTGCCCAGTGTAGCTTTTCTGATGGGTGCTCCATTCCTGTTGCCATCTGTCTACTTTTCACCCAATCCAGGGATGCTGCCTACTCATTGTTCTCTGGTGGCATCACCATCCCATGCCTGCCTTGGAAGCAGGCTGTCACTGAGCCCAACGGGTGATTTGCTGATGTGGTGGTGAGGTGGGTTGTCAGGTGTGGTTTGTTTGCAGCTGTCTCTAGTGTCAAAACAGACTTCGTCCATTGACCTGTTCAGATCTAAGAAAAGCTGCAAATAAACATGAGCTGCAGTGGGTGGGTTTTGCCCCCTCTCCAGGCTCTGTCCTCCTCCTCACAGTAATGGCTGTCCTGCAGGTCTGGATGAGATCCCTTTTGCTTCCTCCATCTAACATAGCTTGCTGCTTGCCCCTGATGCTGGCTCAGCATCCCAGCTGGGACCTCCTGGAGAGGTAGGACATGGCCTCTTGCAGCCACAGTATCACTGAGAAGAGATAATACAAAGGAAACAAACACTAAATTTAAAAAGATAAGGACAGCACAGTGTTAGACTGAAGGCCTAATTGCCCATCTATCTGTGATACACCCTGAGAAGGTTACAGCCTGAGATAACCCACCCGAACTTCTGCATTCCCTTGTGTAGTCGCTTGGATATTCATTGTCCTGCTGCTGCCGGCAGCTTCTGCCAGCAAACCTGGAGCATAAAACAGAGAAAAAAGGATTAAGTTAGACATCTTCATGGGAGATGGAACCCTGCAGTGTGTCAGTGTTTTATTTCTGCATGAGGGATCTGGCAAAGTGAGCACCCAGATGTATCATGTGGGTTAAGGGCTGCTTGCTGAGACCCTGCAGTGCAGAGGTTTCAGACACTGCAAACTCCTTGCGCTGGCCCTAGGTACGAGCAGGATGCAAGTCTGAACAAGAGGCTGATCACAAGGGATGGCTCTAATTGCCAACTGGGCCCAGGGCAATAGGACCTGCCTGGTGGCTAGGTGTGTGCATAGCTGTGCGGGGTCCCTTGGGAGGGATTTGAGTTCCCAGTGGTGGTAAATTGTAAATACTCTTTTGTGTAAAATGACTCTTACAACTTACCCATAGTGGGTCATGTGTCAGCAGAGGCCTTTAGTTGCTCTCCATGCTTTATCTTTGAAGATAAGAGTGAATTATTGCCAGCCCAACTCCTTTTTAAACACATTTTCATCTTAACCCTCTTCCTTCCACTGATTTCCCACACCATGGGAGCTGCTCTGCTGAGCTCTCCCAACCATGTGGTGAGCACCAAAGCTGCCTCCTGATAGTTCTGTATGGAAAAAAGTTTTCCTGGTAAGCCACTAAGGCATTTCTTTGCCTTAGGGTGCCCCTCCTACCTTTCTGCTTCAGCAGCACTCAGGAAAGTGGAGATGCTGTTCGCTCATCGGCTCACAGTGAGAGTGGGAGGATGCATGAGTTAATGCTAGTTATTAATGCAACTCATGTTGGGCAATTGCCAGATGCCTGGTGATGTGCATTGAGTGGAATGTATTGCCAAGAAAACTGGATAACAACGTGAAATGCACATTGAAAAATAGGGAAAATGTAGCTCTTGGCAGTGATGCTCTTGTGTGGTGCCCTTTGACACCAGCCCACCTGTTCTGCTGGTGTGAGGCACAGCTCACACCACCCTTCTGGGCTACAGGGGAGGGTGGTTCTGCCACAGCACACCCTCTGTATCCTGCTCTGTGAATTCCTAGTGTGAAAACCGCTTTATGGGTGCTGAAAAAGCAGAGCCACACGGCCCAGGGCAGGCTGGTGCTTGGTGTCTTCACTCACACCTTACATGGAGAGAAATGTTTGGTCTTGGTGAGATCTTTGAGAACTTCAGCTGCTCAAAAACGCTGGGAGAAACAAACAAACAAGCAAAAAGGTCTATACTGTGGGGGTTTGTAGATAAATAATCAGAAATAAAAGTGTCTAAAACATGGAGCCTTGGGAGCTGCTGAACAGGTGACCAGCCTGGTAGAGCTGAGAGCTTCTGTTAAGAGTTCTTGGATGCTGGTTTGGTCCTCCCAGCTGACCACTCCTCTGTTCCTCCTGCAGTTACAAGCTGTTTCCCAGTTGTGTCCCATCCTTTGGCTTCCGCCACCTCCTGTCCCTAACGGATAAAGTTGACCGTTTCAATGAAGAAGTTCAGAAACAGAAGGTTTCCCGCAACCGAGATGCTCCAGAGGGTGGTTTTGATGCAATCTTGCAGGCTGCTGTGTGCAAGGTGAGTTGCTCTGATTTCTGTGGGATTAAACAAGCCAAAAGAGGAGGGAGTTTCTTCTGCTCTATTCTTTTACCAAGACAGAGCTTCAGTATGACATTTCTTGGAAGTAACTACTAAATTTTTCTTGCAAAACCCAGTAAAATGCCTTGAAAAGTAAAGGCTATTGTTTTCATGCTCTTTTGTGCATGAAGAGGCAAAGAAAAAAATGGTTGTTTTTTTTTCTTCTTTAAAGTGGGTAAAAATGGAGCTTTTGCAAACGCAAATCTAGGGCTGAGATTTCACCACATGGTTAGACTTGCAGACACTGATCCCTGAGCGCTTGGGCTGAAATCCTTTAAGATTCACATATACTTGTGTGCAGCAGCACTGTGCATCAGCTCAGTGCATTTCTGAGCCACATGTCAAGCAGATCTTGCAGTGGTTGGCTCAGTGGAACTGGTTCCTCCTGCTTGTACCTACCCCTTTTGTGTGTGTCGGGGGAATAATCCCACCTCCAGGTGCTGATAGCCTGCTCTCCCTCTTTGTCAGAAAAACCAGAGCTGTTAGCAGTAATTAAAGACAGAGTTCATCAGCTTGGTGGCATGGTAGCCACATCCTTAGGATTTTGTTAAATGTTTGCTTGAAGATCTTTCTGTAACAAGTAGGAAGTAGGTGGGTTGCTCTCTATCCCTTTGTGTATCAGGAATGGAAGAATTTGCTCCCCTTCACTGTGTGGCTGAACATCCCTGCTTGCCAGGGATGGCTCTGGTTGCTTCTTTTCCTTCTTGACTACAGTCAAGTTTGGGTTTTGTTTGATCCAGCCTTGCATAGTGCTCTTGTTAGCTGTGTTTTCTTCTGGGTCTGGATTTTGGGAGCCAGGAGATAAGCATCGTCTGCAGGAGTGGTAGGATGCAGGCTTGTGGGAAACAGATTTTCCCTTACCTTAGTTGGCTTCATTTATATTTCATGCTTTCGGCAGGACTTAACCTGCTCCACTGGATCTGATGCCACCCAATAGTCAACTTCCCTCTCCTAACCTGGCACAGATATTGTTGGCATAACTACAGCACTTCTCCCAATACTCTGGGCATAATGTGCTTCTCAGTTTTGCAGAGATGGCTCTCATGGTTATAGCAGAGACCCCTCTCAGGATGGTGACTCAGTTGTGCCACCTACTGTGTAGATTTTGTGGTCCCTTCCTCCATATTATTGCAAAAATGGGACAACAATGTCCTATGGTGCAAAAATACTGTGGTGTCTATCATGAGGGCTCATTTTGGAGTGGTGGTAGAAGACAGGATACTTGCAAGATGATTTCTGCACTTCTGTGCCATCTTAAACTGTTGGTAAGGACCAAAATCTTCTACTGTTATTTCTGAGTGCACAGCCTGGTCCCTACTAAATTCAAAAGATAAGTTTAGATGCACGCACCATCTGAATTCAGGATGCCCTCTAGGAAGGGTGAGCAGAGGTGAGTGTGTGTGCTTCCATGGGTATTGGCATGATGTGGCAGGTGATGACAGAGGGATTTCTGCAGCTGCGGCAGTTAATTAATTATTGGAGCTTGGGTGTGGGAAAGAAAGTACATGGGATCGGTGTGTGAGGCAGGAGAAACGGCTGCGTCATGACTTGTGCTGCCTTGGCAGCCCCTTGCTGCGGGTGGAGCAGCTGCATGTTAATCACAGGAGTGAGCAACAAACACTCTGTCCATCCAGACTTAGAACAGCCAAAATTTCAGGTCAGCAGATTCACCTCCTAAGCTCCATAGCCAAAACGGGGACTTAGTGGTTTATTTCCTTCAAAATGGCTCAGACTGGTCTGCAGATGTGGACTGTGGTGGGGCTCAGCACTATCAAGGAGATGAAGGCGGCAGACATCTGGGGTGGCAGTGAAATGTTGCTTCCTGGTGAGGATGATCTTTGCATCCAGTGGTGATTGAGGAAGCATCATAATGATTAAACCCTGCACAGACAGTAGTTTCTAGTAGGACAGGAACTATTTTCCCCCGATGCAGGAAGAGCAGTATAGATATATCTTGGTGACTTATGGGGTGGGTTTCTTCATCACTGCTGTAGCACCCCATTGCATCTCACTGACATGTTCAAGCTTCTTCCAGCTTTCACCCTCTCTATCATATTTCTGAACCCAAGATCTAGGGCAGTTACGATCTTAGGAAGTCCCCTGCCTTCAGGGCAAAGGAGGGTGCTGACCATGAAGTATTTTGTGCTCAACAGCTGACTACATGGCATCAAGGGGGACATCCCAGGAAATGTTGGCCGTGGCATGCCAGAGCCTTGCTGTTTCCAAGCTGCAGTGTCCAAGTGTGGTCTTCTTCCCTTCAGGCAGTGAGATGTCAGAAACAATACCTACTCTGTTGACTAGGTATTTACATACTGTAATTCATATAAAGCATTTCTTCTGCATGAGCTGTCTAAGAGCTCTGTAATGATCAAATAATTTTTTTGGCCGGGTTTTCAGCCCAAGGAGTAGGGAAAGTTTGTACAGCTAATACAGACTAACAAGCAAGCCCAGGGCTTGGCTTGTTTCTGAAAGATGAAGGTATGGTAAATGTTATTCTGGAGGTAATGAAGAGCCAGAGACAATAAGCCTTTATCCTGATGCTAAAATGGTAAGCCAGGAATATTAATCAACCTTCTGTAATTACATTTTCCATTTCTGGTATTTCAGTCCTCTGCATTTTTTAAGTGCAAGCATCATATGGCTCAGTGGTATGTATAAGCTTCAGATCTTACATAGTAAGATGCAGCAAGGAGATAATGCTGTATTAGAAGATAAAGTGTCTTTTGAAATAGATTTGATTGGTGCTTGCGAGACTGGTACATGGAGATGGCCAAGACATCTGGGAGACACAGAGGTGTCTTTCCGAGCTACGCCAAATGAAGAAGGTTTTGGCTTTTAATCTCTAAGGAATACTTGTTTTGTACCTCTATCTGTGTCTTCCTTCCAAAAAGGTCTGCACCTGAGAAAGAGGTAGGGCTTTACACATACTGATGAATCCAGGGGGTTTTCTGGCAGTTGATGTCTTGGCAATTGAGCTGTTTTTACTCAGCACCCAAAGCCTAAATTTAGATATTTGTGTCAGCCTTGGAAATACTGGTGCAGGGTTTTGCAGCCTTTTCAAAATGATTTAGAGGGCTGGGCTCAGATGGCTGTGCCAGTTTTGCCAGTCACCTTTGGCTCTAAGTGAGAAGCTGTTCTTTTGGGGTACGGGAGGCAACTGCAGCTGGTTGCAGGAGTAGAAGCAGGATTTGTAGCATGCCCAGCCCTGCAGAGACATGTCTTCTCACCTCACTCTGCTTTGGGTCAGGTCCCACCCCTGCTTTCAAAATCCTTTATATCCCACGAGGATCAAAAACCAGATGAGGGGGCAGATGTCAGTTTTTGGTCAACAATCCCAGTCCAGTAAAAATAGATGGAAGTCTCTTTGGTTATTTGTTTTAAGTAGAGCAGAGTGCTGCTCTGGGTTTCGCAGTGGAAACTGCATGCTGAAGAGCTGTATTTGCCAACACCTGGAAGCTTCTGATGGAGGCAGAGTGAGATGTGGTAGCTCCTTGGTATGCTGGCTTCTCTGGGCACTTTTATAGGTCTTCAGCTCTTTCAGCATGGCATTGACACTAACTTGGCCACCCCACGTGAGACACCCCAGTCTGATGCTCCAAGCCATCAAATGTTCTCAGTGCCCAGATATTGGCACTAAAACTGTGGGTGCTTGTTGCTTTTTGGAAGCTTAGTTGCTGAACTGAGCAACCAAAGTTGTTTTGATGTTGTTTACATACGAAACTGTGAATTGGAGGCACAGAGAGTTTGTCTGTCTGTGATTGCAGGGTGGGTTCAGCAGGCAGGTGAACAGCAGCATCACACCTGAAGTGGCTTCATAGCTGCTGCTTCAGTGCAGCTCGTTTTCTTTGTGCATAGTGCATTTCTAAGGACATGAAACTCAGATTAATCCTTTTAATCTCTTTTGGAGTTTCTTGGCCTAGATCATTAAAAAAAGAAACAAACCAGCTTTCGATATGCTGGTGGCTGAGTAGGCTGAGAGCTGCCTCTTGCATTGTGAGGGCTGTAATCACTTTTGCGTGAATTCTTAAGAAATTACATCTGGGGATGAAGATTTTGCCTTTTATCCAGTGGGGTCACTTCAGTAGAATGACTTGTGTTTCCCAGAGCAAAAAAGTCCTCATTCCACACTGATCTGGACTGTAATGTGCTGGTATATGGCAAAGGATATGTGTTGCCAAAGACTTCTTCCTATGGGCTATGTGTGTTGTGTGGGTCTTTAAAATGCTGTTAAAATAAAAATGCCTTCTGCATTAGAGGGGGAAAATAAATCTACTCTGGAATAGTGTCCTTGAAGCAAGAGTTTTATATTTGTTGGAAAGATCAACAGGCTTTGGGCTATGACTCATATTTGCAGGCGAAAATCATACTGGTGGCTGTGATTCCACACCCTTCTGCCTATTCTGCCCTCTTGCCATGCACATGCCAACGCTGTCCATAGGAAGTATCTTTACAACTGGGCTATGGCAGCCCATAGGCTAGTACCTTACTGTAAAACAAGGCAGAGTTCAGATTCTGCTGAATAAGCTGAGCAGTAAGCTCTGGAGGAGTTGGTTTTATTCATCTGTGCTGCATTCCCATCAGTAAGTTTTTACCTGCTTTTCCCCCATCCCTTCGCAAGGGATTTGTGCTGTGTTGCTCTGAGTTGGGGGATGGAGGGAGGGGAATGCTGGATGTGTATGGGGAGGGAAGATCTGGGGCTGCATCTTTGCTTGCAGATAGGTAGGATAGCCAGCCCAAGGGGAAGCTGTGGGAGATTGGGCTCTCTGGCTCTGGTCTCTGCCATGGCAGGAGCCAACCTTGACCTTTCTGGCTTGGCAAGGAGCTGGCAGCAGGAGCAGCCAGAAAGCACAGTGGAGTGTACTTCAGTGCTATGGTTTCCAAAAATTTCCTTTGTGCTTCTCTGTTTCCTTTATTTCCATTGAAACAAACTGCTTCATTGTGCTGTTGTAGGTACAGATCTGCTTCTCAGGCCAATGCAAAGCTGGAAACCTGGGGAAGCTCCATGGGACAGAAATGTTTAATATCTAAATTTTATTCCTTTACTTGGAAAAAAACATGTCCCTGCATCTCTTTCCATGCAAAAATGGTGATAATGTCTGGTCCTTGCACTGTCTTTAACATCTCGGTGCTTTCATAGGGACCGCTAGAGCATGGCTTAGAATTAGCAGAAGTTGCTCACAGCAGAGCTGTGGGGGGCAGTTGTGCTTGGATTAGTGCAGTCAGCCACTGCCAAAGGTGCTGCTGCTGCACTGTGCTCCAGCTGTGTGTGTCCCTGCTCTTCTGGGCTGTGGTGCAGGGGAGATTGAGCTGTTTGGGGCAAGTGAAGTAGTGCGCAACAAAGGCAGAAGGTTTGGAGACACCATGGCTTCCAGAAGATGTGTGCAGAAAGGGACCAGTGCAAAGCACCTGTGCATGTGTGTGGTTGCGCCAAAGCCAGTTCCCTTAGGCAGGAACCTACTTTGTGCATCACAGCTCAGAAACTGCCTTTGAGAGTGGGTGGTAATGAAAATGCTGAGTGGGGTATTGTAGTTCTTGCTGTTGCCTTGGCTGCTCCACAGAACCAAGGAAACAAGGTCAGATTAAATGTGTGTGGAGGAAGCTGGCAGGTCTCCTTTGGCTATAAAAGCAGCTGAAATTCTTATTCTTGGATCTGGGTAGAGAAGTTCTGGTGGGCAGTTTGCATACCTCCTCATGCCTTTTTAAGTAAGTGTCCTGGAAGGAGATGCTGGGAAATGCTCCCTGGGCCCCTGACATTTTGTTTTCTTACCAGGGTTGGGTGGGCAGGAGCATGGTACTCCTCTAATTAATGCTAATGGGTCTGCTGCTGGCTGGGCATGTGGCTGAGACCATGTGCAGGGCAAGAGGTGAGAGGTGGAGTTGGCAGGGGCAGACCAGCTGTCTCACAGCTTTGTTTTCCCCCAGGAGAAGATTGGCTGGCGTAAGGAGGCGTCTCACCTGCTGGTCTTCACAACGGATGATGTGCCCCACATAGCCCTGGATGGGAAGCTGGGGGGGCTGGTGCAGCCCCATGATGGCCAGTGCCATCTGAATGAAGCCAACGAGTACAGTGCATCCAACCAGCTGGTGAGGAGGGACATGTGGTCCAGCCCTTGGAGACCTTGGGGTGTTGGTGGACCTCTGTAGAGACCAGCCACCCCTGACTCCTGCAGCTTCTGGCAAACATAGTGCCTGACCAGCATGGTTTCACCTGGTTCTGCAATTTGCAGATAAAATTTGCTGTTTCTCTTGGGCATCCCCCACAGTGATGCTCAAAAGTGAGTTAAAAGCTTACCGAGTTCCTCCAGGGCTTATTGCAAGGGAGGGAAAAGTAACTCGGAAGAGCATCAGATTTTGCCTGCAAAGCATAGAGAAAACAAAAATATGACATCCCTTTTCTAAGATGTCCAGTGGACTCTCAGCTCAAGACCTAACGTAGGTCTTGGTAACAAATAGGCAAAATCCTTTCTTGGTTTTCGTTTAAACTCAGTGGAGGGCACTTACAGGATGAATGAGCAATTGCTTGCTGCCTTATTATCACAGCCTTCTTCAGAATGGCCCTTTACTCAGTAGATCACAAGCACTAGTTATGATTTTTGTTTCTGGATGGCTGTCACCCTCTAAGGGGGTGTGTGTTCTGAATGGCTGTATTATGGCCAGAGGCTAGGCTCCATGAGAAACCCCTTTGCACCCACCTATGCAATCCTAGCAAGCGTATACATAAGGGAGCACAGTTGCCAAACTGACATGGAGTTGACACTGCCAAGCTGGCATGGGAATGCTGCCTTAGTGTTGCCATGTGTGAGTCTTGGAGGCTGCCAGTCAGCCCTCCAGTCTGCAAGGAAATGAGGTGTTTTTTCCCTGAGGAAGGCACTCGAGAAGCAGCTGGGGGTTTTAAACTCAAGCTGGTCACTTGAAACTGAGTTCTGGTTCATTATTTTGTTGCTTGTGCATAGCTAGAGCACCTATGTTCCTAACACGCTCTCTGTCAGGAAAGCCTGAAGAATTAAAGAGCTTATTGTAATCTCTTTATGGTTCCAGTATGCAGGAAGAGCAAGCAGTAGATGTTTCCACTCCAGGAGAAAAATCACACATTTCAGTCCTAGATCCCTGCCTTGCATCCCTTGATGCAAGATAGCAACCCTTGATGAAGATAGTAGCCAGTTTACTATACATGTGAGTCTGCTGATGGCAAAGCAGAAAGAAGAAAAGAAATCCAGCTGATGGTGTTGTCAGTCATATATTCTACTGAAGGATGAAGCAGAAATATCAAAGAAATGACAGAATTTCTGCTATTTTAGTTGGAATCATGATGGTACATCAGGGACTTCATCCCACAGTGAAACATGCCATGTGTCTGGAATGAATTTTCCTGTTGAAGAGCAATGAAATTAGTCTTTGTTTCTGTGTTACCCATCAGTTTTCCTGCCCTTTTTTTTTTTTTTTTGCACCTAGGATTATCCTTCCCTGGCACTTCTTGGGGAGAAACTTGCTGAAAACAACATCCACCTTATTTTCGCTGTTACAAAAAGTCATTACATCCTGTACAAGGTAAGTGCTACTGAGCTGCCAGGGCTGGGGGAGGGGGATTTAAAAGCCTCTTGAAAGCGTCTTCCTGCCTGACAATGTGGAGCAGAGGCAGCCGCAACCATGTGTGTGTGCAGCCACAAGCACAGATGTGTGCAGCTGCAAATACATGTGTGCATGGCCACGTGCTGCCCACAGGGCTGGCAGATGCAGGCAGCGAGGCTCAGCCCTCTGTCCATTCTCACAGTCCTTTCAGCAGAAAGCGCTAAAGCTTCTTAGAGCAAACAGATATATATGTTAGTGAGCATGTGAAAACCTAAAATAGACTCCAGCTTAATTCTGATGTTCGGATGGCTGCCAGCCATGCAGTGTGCGAGAGAGCAGAGACCTGTTCAGCCCATTCTGCAGTGACTTAATCCCATTACCTAATCGCATGCAGAGTTTCTGCCCAGCTGTGTTTTTCCATCACAGAGTCCAGGGCCCTGACGTTCCACATACAACTTGAACTTCCCTCACCACGCCTGCTCTTCCTCTGAAAGGAGGAGATGGTGTGAGCCTGTGTCTGGCGCTGCCCTATGGGCTTTCTTTATAACGCGGGTGCAGAGGAGGTGTTTGAGGCGGGGTTGCTTTCGGAAACATCTGCTTCGGCTCTCAAGGCTTGAGCTAAATCAACAAGCAGCCGCGTTGCTACGGCCGAGATGATGCTGCTCTCCGGCGGAGAGCAGGAGGGCTGAGCTCATTCTCCACCCCCTCTCCAGGGATGCTCGAGGTCTGAGACGAGATGGGACAGCCGCACCTCCCTGCCCGTGGTGCCGGCTCTCCAGGGTGCACAGCTGCTGGGTCTCGCCTCCTCTGGCAGCAGATGCACGTCTGTTAGACCCTGTCCCGTGGCTGTGGGCTTTGTTCAGTGTCTGACGTGCGGCATTAGCTATGCTTTGCTTTCAAAAGCTCCACATTAATGGGAGACAACCCATACTGTGTACACCACCAGACAATGGGGCAGGGTGTGTGGCCGGTGTTCCTGACATGGGGTTGGTCCCTCCTCACCCTCTGCTTTACTCTCTGCATCTCTGCATTTTCTTCAATTATTTCTTTTTTTTCTTTTTTCCTAAGAACTTCACTGCCTTGATTCCTGGGACAACAGTGGAGATCTTACACAAAGACTCTAAGAACATCATCGAGCTGATCGTCAAGGCCTACAACGTAAGTGCATTTAATACCACAGCTGCTGCTATGTGAAGTGCCAAGAACTCTGCTGGCTTGCTTCTCCCCAGTGTGTTCCACCCAGCTTGGCTGCCTCCCTCCACAGTCCTTTGCACGCTGCTGGAGCTGGGGCATCCACCCTTGGGATGCAAACAATGTATGTGAGGTGGAGAAGGAGCAAAGGATACTCAAGGGAGCCTGCGGCACAGCAGAGATTTCACTCCACACCTCTTGTGTGCAGAATTGCCCTCAAAATACAGTCCTGGTCTAAACCAGTTCTCTCTAAGCACCCTACCAATAGGTAAAATAGATTATTTCTTTTCTATCTGATGTTCAGAGGCCTCCTGAGGGTGTGACCAGGCTTCGGCTAAAGTTACATCCTTTTACTGGTCTCTGTGCAGCACAAATTGGTTCTCAGCACCCCATGAGCATCTCCATCTCTCTTGGGTCCTAAACAACCCCTGCTTGTGTGGCATTGCCAGTGCAGCCTGGCATGCTGCAATGAGTCTTATGAAAGACAGCAAAGGACCTGCAGTTGTACTGCTGACCTGATGTTGTTCATCTCCATGGAAATTAGAGGAGTAGCTCAATTGAAAGCAGCTTAATTGCACATTTTTTGGGGTAGTTGGTTGTTGACATTTCTGTTGACTTCTTCCTTAATTCTTATGGGTCAGCTGTTCATGCTTCTGGAAGGATATTGCTGTTTTGGTGCGAGGCATGGAGATCTGACCCCATAATGTATCAGCCTTCAGTTAAAGTTCTGCAGTTTCTGATGGCTTCAAGTTCTTCTTCTTGGTACTATGTTCATTAACAAGGGAGTGAGCAAGTACTTCTTTGGAGGAGTTTACACACCCAGAGGTGATGTAGGATTGTGCTGTGCTTTGTGTGACTTGTAACATTCATCTTTCCTTCCCCTACATCTCCCTGCGGTTAAAGCAGCATTTGTTTGTGCCCTTGGGAAGAATGCTTCCCAAAGCTGCACCCTCTGAGGCCTTGGAGATTCTGCAAAACAAAAGCCCAGTTGTCCCAGTTTATTCCCTTGAGGAAGGAGGATTTTGTGACTAAGATGCTTTGCTAGGGAGAAAGAAATGAACATTCACTTCAGATTGGCTTTGCATACGGTCTCAGTGCCATTGCATGAAAATCTAACTTAGTCTCAGTTTTCCAGTCATTACATGCATCTGTACCTCCATTTCATCACCCATTAAGCCTTTGCAGATAGATATAAGCTGATAAAAACTGCCAGGGATCTGATGCCCCCACCCCTGCTCCCTCCTTACCTTTGCTTGCAAGATTTCCAGTGCAGCTGGTTGGAAACCACTAGGATGTTGAGACCAAAGTGCCCAAAGAAGGAGCTGTGTGGGATGACCTGCTGCTGCTGAGACTGGGGCTGGTTTTTTGCCTGTTCAGCTGGGTGGGTATGAGTTGGACCCCTGGGCATGCTGCTGGAAGCTGGCAGTTCCTGTCTGTGCTGTGGGCAGCCTGAGGCTACGTGAAACCTGGTACCGCCAAGCCTGTCTCATCTTGGTAGCTTTGTTTTCTTCCTGAAATGAAGGAGGACTCCTCACTGAGGGAGAAGGTTAAAAGTTCTTTTTCTCAAGTGGGAGTGAACATTTTTATATTCCTTACAGAACGGGAACTGAGCCTGGAGAAGCTTTCCATATGTGATGGGGACCATCTTCTTCTTGACCAAAAATCATTCTATCATTCTCAACCCAAATCATTCAGTGATTCTATGATTCCCCTGTGGGGTGGCAGTGGCTGGTGCTCTGGGCCTGGGCTCAGGCTCTCCCCTCCTGGGCTCAGCCTCTCCACTTTAGTACTTTGGCCATCTCTGGTCCAATCTTATCTGCTTCCCTTCACCAATGCATACATCAGACTTGCTCAAGGCTTATGTTACCCCTGAGATCCCTTTCCTCCATCTCTTCTTCTCATCCTCCAGAAAACAGGGACTGCTTTTTTCTCTGCTCTCACTGAGAAAAAAGCCTTGGCCTTGTGTCCTGTCTTCTGTCTAGATTAGATGCTCTGGTCAAGAAGTTGGGAGAGTGCATTAGTGTGACATCTAATTCCTATGAGATAATTTTGGGCAGAGCAATATGCCTTTACTGGCATGCACAGCATTCAGCCTATAGGCAATGAATGTTCTGTGTGGTCCAAATTGTGACCCTATGGTGGCTCCTCCATTTACAGCTTTCCTCAAGGGCTGTTTAGATTCACCTAGTGAAAACTCATCTATTTCCTTTCTCTTTCCAAAAGATCAGCTCTTTGCTGGCATGTGAACCATGGGTTTGTTATCACATGGACTGGCAAAAGGTCTGAACTACCACTTTTCCTTAATCCAGACACTTTGGTGAGGGCTGGGGACAAGGAGAAGGATGAAGCTGCAGGCTGACTTTGGAAAATAAATGTTTGTACAAAAAGCTCCATTTTGCAAACCTTTGTTGGTTTTCGACACCACTATTAAAACAAATCAGTTTCAGCCATTGGAAGTGTTAAACAAAACAATGTCATTCTGAATCAATACTTATAAACTCCATTTTGGTTTGACCTTAAAAATCTGTGTGTACAGCAGTGGAAAAACGAGCATAAGAAAGGGGGTAGGAACATACCAAAACCTCTCTGATGGAAAACACTTTTCATTTTGAAAAGTTTTGCAAAAAAAAGAGACTCCTTGCCCTCCCCCCCATGGGGGTGTTTCCAGCTGTTGCATCTGAAAGGGTACTTTTTGTTTGGCATTGTCTCCTGAGAAGGAAAATACATTTTTCTGACCAGTTGGGTGAAATCTAGAAAGCAGGACAGAGTAAGTGCAGTTTTACAGCTTCTTTGTGCTATATGACATGTCACAGGAGGACTGCCAATGGAGAATCAGGCTTTGCTCTTCACTAAGGGGCTGGTTTATGGGGAGGAGGAGATGCAGATGTGGGCATGAGACTTTGACCCTTAGCTCAGAGATACTCCATTTATGCCCAACCCAAATGTCAGTGTGTGTGCAGGGGTGATTTTTTTTTCATATAGGTGCAGAGATGTTCTAGCCACTCTCTAGAAACATCAGGAGAAGGGACTGAAGCAGAAGAAACCCACTGGCCCCTGGGAACCTGACAGTCTGCTTTCCTGTTGTGTTTCTAGAGTATTCGGTCCAAGGTGGAGCTCACAGTCTGGGACAGCCCTGAGGACATTGGCTTAACCTTCACTGCCACGTGCCAGGATGGATTGTCCTATCCTGGGCTCAGGAAGTGTGGGGATCTCAAAATAGGAGATACGGTGAGTGTGCCTGTTGGTCTGTCCCTTGGAGGGACTGTTTCACTCTCTATACAGATGCTTACCTCTCCTGATGAATGGTCCTGGGTGGTGAAATGCAGCTTTACTCATCTTCCTCTGCTCTCCTTGTGCCGTGTTGATAGAGAAACCCATGGAGAGTGGCTCTGATAGAAGTGGTTCTGGGTGGTATAGATCAGCCCAAGGTCTGCTGTGACGAAAGAGGGAACACACATATCTTGTCTATAGCATCCTGAGCCAAAGGGTCTCGATCAGGCAGTAGGACACAATAGTCAAGAAAGGGTGCTTTTTTTTCCTTGTAATCCCATGTATTCACGTCACACTGCCATCTGTGACATCTTCATTGCCATGGTCTGCTGATCTTTTCCTGGGCCATTAAATATTTGAGGTTTTCTTGTTATTGTTTGAGAATCCTGGCTTGTGTCAGAAATAGTGTGGCCAGCAGGACTAGGGAAGTGATTGTCTTCCTGTGCTCAGCACTTGTGAGGCTGCACCTCAAATACTGTGTTTAGTTCCAGGCGCCTCACTGCAAGAGAGATTTTGAGCTGCTGAACAGATACAGAGAAGGGCAATGGAGCTGGTGAAGGGTCTGGAGCACAAGTCTGATGAGGTGACCTAGGGGTGTTTGGTCTGGAGGAAAGGAGGCTCAGGGGTGACCTTACTGCTCTTTACAACTACCTGAAAAGAGGATAGAGAGAGGTGACTGGTCTCTTGTGACAAGAGGAAACAGCCTCAAGTTGAAACGGGGCAGGTTTATGTTGAATATTAGGAGCAATTTCTTCACTGAATGGGTTACAAAGAATCTGAGCAGGCTACCCAGGGAAGGGGTTGAGTCACCATCCCTGGAGGTATTTGAAAGATGTAGATGTGGCACTTTAAGGCAGATTTTAGTGGTGGACTTGACAGTGATATGCTAATAGTTAGACTGCATGATCTTAAGGGCTTTTTCCAACCTGATTCTATGATTCTGTGATTCTAATCTAAACTTGCCTTTCCCTGTGTGAAGAGGTCATGGTTATATTTAGAGGTATTGCAAAAAAAGACAGGGTGCTCAGAAAGACAGCAACCTTCCTCTCATGTGTTCCGTTCGTAGGGTTACTGGATAGTAGCACAGATAAAAATACAGTTTGGCCCTTAAATTTAACTCTATATACAGCATAATCCATCCTATGGTTTTTTTATAAGAAATCAAAGAAGCTAAGCTTTGCTTATTTTGTTTGCTTTGTAGAGATACAGATAAATGACTTGCTGGACTGCAGAATGGGGAAGGAAGGCTCAGATAGCGGGGAACCTTCTCCTTCAGCTTTTTTCTGTGTATGAGGATGTGGGTGCGAGTTTGTTAGCAGCTTGATTGCCTTATTTGAGAAGAGTGACTCTGCAAACATACCAGAGCTCTAAGCCCTGAGGCATATAAAATAGTTTGAAAGAGTCAGCAGTAACTGGACTTTTCCCCTGCTAAATAAGGATCAAGCGAAGTGTTAAAAAGGGAGGTGGCCTCTGCTTTTTTAGCTGACTTTCCTGGATCTCCAGTGGGTGATAGGCAGGTAAAAACAATCCCCATATCTCCTTGTTCCCACAGCATAGCGAGTCCCCAAGGTAGCAGTTTGATCCTGGGCTCCTGGCTTTGGCACAAGCAGGGTGGTTGCTCCAGCCACTGTAGCTTATCCATAAAAGGGTCTGGCAGTGGGTGCAGCAGGGAGCTGGCACTGGTACCTCTCCCATTTTAGGTGCACCTGAGTATCAAGGTGTCTGCACAGGCAGATGTGCCATAGGATCTGGGGGTTCCGTTCCTCCATCCTCTTGTTCAGCTGCTGTCTGCCCCATTGCTTCTACATGGATCAAGATTTGACTCCTGCTAGGAAAGTTTCCCCAGAGAGAATAATCCTGGCACTGGGTCCTAATTTCCTGGGGTTTAGTCCTGGGTAGTGATGAAAGGGAGCAAGATTACCCTGATTCCCTTAGCTTGCTTTCTGATGTCTGTAATTTGAGCTCTTTGGCTAGTTGCTTCAGGCCTTGGGAATGGGAGGAGGTCAAGGAAGGTTTCCTGGGGGTGCAGCTTCCCTGGCTGGGGCTGGCTGTGGTGATGGCACAGGCAGCCAGAGCTTCATGTCACCCCAAATGTCTGAAGAGAAAAATCATTCACTCCTGATCCCAAGGAAAAGGGCCTGTTTCCTTGGAGTAAGATTAATTCTCTTTGCTAACCAGCAGGTCTAGGCAGCACTGGCTGGCCCCAGACCCAACCCCCACCCCACAAAACAGCAGGATTAAATCATGGGCCAAGCAAGTGGCCATAGGATACTCTTGGTTTTCCCAAGGAGAAAATCCCTGATACGAATTGTAGCAACAGAAAACAAGTAGAGGGGTGATGTATAACCGTATAATGAAGTATAACCCTTCTGAAGCTAGTCTTAATAGAAGCATCCGTCAAAACTGCCTATTAGCAGCATGCTAAAAGCTTGAAACTGTGTAACTGTTGCATATTTCCATGTGCAGATCAGGATTCCCATAAAACCTTCTGTGATCTTCAGGCACCTTGGGCCTTTGTGCTGTGTCCTTGAAAGTGCTTGGTTCCAACAGAGTTTATTTCAATAGCATGAAAACTGGGTCATTTGCCAGAGTTTTGCTCTGTTTATTTCATGGGAATAGGCAGGTACCTTCCTGCTTCACAGAAACCAAGAGTCTCTGATAGGCAAAATTACTGCTAATGGCTGACAGTGAAGAGTTTTTAAATGTTCAAGTTGCCATATCCCTTGTGGAGCTAGCAAATGTCAGTGCATTTTGCTGCAGATGCCATCTTTAGATACGCAGTTACAGAATCAGAGAATAATAGAATGGATTGGGTTGGAAAGGACCTTAAGATCATCTAGTTCCAAGCCCCTACCATGGGCAGGAACACCTTCCACTAGACAAGGATGCCCAAGGCCCCATCCAACCTGGCCTTGAACAGTGGCAGGGGTGGAGCTATAGAGCAGAATTGGTTTGGGGGTTTTGTGCACCTGGGAGTGAAGTTTAATGGCCATGCTCCAGGGAATGCTCCGTGGCTTTTCCCTGGGACATTTGCCCTTCTCTCTTGCCTTTCTCCCCAGGGCAATCTTGAGGGGCATTTTGTGGCTATATGTGTTAACTTACATCTCAACCTGTGCCCCTAGGTTTCCTTTGAGGTGGCAGTGGAGGCACGGAGCTGCCCTGCTGAGGACACTTCCCACACCTTCACCATCAAGCCCGCCGGCTTTCGGGACACACTGGAGGTGGCAGTGACCTACAGCTGCCTCTGTGGCTGCACTGGCCATGCCACGCCGGCCAGCAGCAAGTGCAGTGGCAACGGGACCTACACCTGCGGGCTGTGCGAGTGTGATGCCGGCTACCTGGGGGCAAGGTGCGAGTGTGAGGAGGGTGCCAGCGGAGACGTGCACCAGGCCATGTGCCGGGAGGCAGAGGGCAAGCCCCTCTGCAGCGGGAGAGGGGAGTGCAGCTGCAACCAGTGCCTCTGCTATGAGAGTGAGTTTGGGAATATCTACGGACCCTTCTGCGAGTGTGATGACTTCTCCTGCGCCAGGTACAAGGGAGTCCTCTGCTCAGGTAGGAGCCTTTCCTTCCTCATGCCCTCTGCTTAGTGGGGATAGGGAAACCACCCCAACGTGGGGAAGGCTGCTGGGCTGGTTCATGAAGGGTGTGCCATGCAGGAAAGGAAAGGTTATGCTTCAGTTTATTACTTACTAGAGAAAATCTGTGTTAAAGATTCCTTGAGGTATTTTATGTATAGATTTTTCTGTGCACTGGGAAAACAACTCATTCATTGCGAAAGATTTTTCCAGTCAGCTTTGCTTAAGCAGAGGTAGAGGAGTTATTTAGCTGTGTTTGCTAAAATGGCTTTAATTCTTTCCCAGTCCAAGGCCACATAATTTATCTTACATGTAAATTGCCTGGATTAGCCCTCAAACGTAATTCCCTCAGTTGGAGCTGGGCGAAAAGTTATCCTTTGAAATTGTCCTGGTTTCAAGCAAGTAAAATATTTCCATAACTGAAAATCTTGGTTGAAATTTCCAAAATATGTGTAAGTTTGGAATATAGCTATTTTTAACGTTTTCTCCGGGGAATGGTGTTTTTTGACCCCTGCTGTTCATTTCACTCTGCATGTTTCTGGGCCAGGCAATAAGTGATTGGGCACCTTTTGGTTGCAGATTTCTGGATGTTTGAGGTGGTCATATCATTAGGTGGGGAGAAAATGTTCATGCTCATTTTCCTGTAGCCTGGCCAGTGAAGTTTTGGCACTGCTGAAGATGGGGCAGATGATAACCCACTTTTTGGCATTGCTTTGGGGCTCCCCACTGCAGAGGGGTGAGAGAAGCCAGTACCACCTCCTACAGTGAACATGTCCTGCCCAGGGCTGAGAGGGCTGTGAGAGTCCCTGCTGATGATGCAGGAGCAGAAAGAAGGGTGAGCAAGTAGGCAAAAGGTATTTGAAAGTAGAAGGGGGGTGGGGGGGTCAGAAATAACCTAAACTATGAAGTAATTAGGTGAAGTACTGCCTGAATCCGTATGACCAAATTGCTTTAATAGCATCATTACACCCAAAAGGAGTATACTTATTAGCAAGCAAGGCAGCGATGCTATAAGGAGAGGTTGGAAGTTACTAGTATAGTGGTTGGTCCTGCAAGAGAAGGACACTCCTTTGCTCATATTTCCTTTTCATCAGGAGAGCCAGAGCTCTGATGCCCCACAGGAAAGCAAGTTGTGTTGCACCTGCTTTCTTCTGGTGCTGGGAAGGGTAGCATCGCTGGTTTGGGATTTGCCAGAGTTGTTTAAAGTCATTTAAAAGTGTTTTTTATAGCTATGAAAGAAAACAAAGGGTAGGCTGAGGGCAAGTGGCCTCTTTGCTCCAGTGGTAGGATGGAGTTGGGATGAAGTCTGGCACGACTCTGTGGGTTGGAGCTTCCCATGCCTCTGGTATTTCTGTTGCTGTTGGTTTATTGGCTATTACTTTTATTTATTTATTTTTTAAGAAATTCCAGTAGTTCTGCTTCTAAATCTGAGCTGTAACATAATGTTTTGAGGTGATTTTATCAGCCCAAGAGGCTTTGGGCTTCGCCAGCCCAACAGAAGTGTCTGAGCTTTCACAGCAGGGCTGTGCCCACAGCTGCCCCTAACAAACAGCCCTCTGCCACACAAGCATCTCTGGTGGCTTTCTTCAGACCCGTGCTCTCTCCTCCCTGCAGATGGGGTGTTCCTGAAAAAGACCATGTGTTTAGCTCCACACTGAACATCTCTGGCAGCACATGTAGACTCAGCAGCCAGGGGTATTTGGATGCAGGGCCTTGGGTGCAGGGTAACCTCCAGGGCAATCATATGGGGTCCAACTGCAGCTTTTGTTCCTGCAAGGGGGAGAAATGACACCCTGTCCTCCCTATGTCTTCTCCTGGGCACAGTGTTTGCCCCTTAAAAGCCCTGGCACCCCAGTGCCCACCATTCTTGCAGGCTCAATCCCACCACGAGTGGAGAACAACAGCTTTTAGCAAGTGCAGAAACCAAAAAGCAGCACGTGGGAGCTGTCATTTTGCTGCAGATTGGTGTTGTCTCTGTCCTTGCCTCAGAGTTGCCTGGCTTGGACCCGTGGGGGGAACTCATCACTCCTGTCAAAGGCTTTATTTATACTGCATTAATCTTCTGGTGGTGTAGAAGGAACTTAATGCTTCCTGGTGCATTTCTGATGACTGTTTTTTTGAACAGTGGTTTCATCTTAGAGGAACCCAACCTCAGTTTTAGCACATGGGCTGTAGTGTCCATGGTTAAATGCATTTACACCTGCTTAAGCTTTTGAATAGGATGATAGTGTCATGAACCAATGAGTGACCATCCTGAACAGAGCAGGTGGAAATCAGCCGGTCCAACCTGACCCGGTATCTGGGGAACACCAGGAGGAAAGCACAGTTTTTAAAGTTTAGGTATAAAAATCCATACATGCAAACTGCTTTGCATGTATGTGGCTGTGCTTTTTTGCATGCACATCATGAGGCTCATCAAGAGCCTTATGAACCCATCACCAACAAGCCTGGGTATTTCTTGCTTTTACGATCCAGAGTGACACTATTCCCACTGAGTCACTGCTATGACACAGAGCTGGCTGGCAGATTGCATTCAGGCATCCTGCGTTCCTAGGGAAAGCCCCAGTGGGTTGAAATCGTTTCAGATGAACTATGAGTTTCTTGTCTCTTGGTGCTTAATCCTTTGGCCAACAAAAGTATTTTCGTTCCTGGGTCCATTTGTAAATATTGACACCTCATTTTGTCAGTGTTTGAGAGGAGTGATGACTGCAGACATTGCTGCATATGGCTACTGTCCTTTTGTAGCCCTCTATGAAGTGGAGAAGCAGATTTTAGGTGGGAGATAATCTAAAGAAGAAGCAAGTGTTTAATTCTTGTCAGTAGGAGGTTTAACATGCCTCCTGCATCTGTGGGGTGATTGGGAAAAGGAGTCATTTATAACACCTCGTAAATGTTGATTCAAGTTGCATTCAACTCTTAGTCGATGCTACTTGGTCACTAATGAGTGACATTTGTTCTGCTGCTCCCTGAGTCCAGTTAACAGCTCCAGAATATCTATTTCAAACCATTAATCTAACTTTGGGTCACTGGGGATGGCTTGCAGCAGCACTGTGTTCCTCCAAAAGATGTAACCAGGTTATCCACTGTACCATGTTCTAAGAAAGCAGGCAGTTACTTTCCAAACCATTAAATGCTTCACTCCAGTTTTTCTCTGGACACAGAAGTTGTCCTCATGCACTGAGACCTTTGGTACATCACTGTGGCCTCTCTCTGAAATATGGGTGTCTGTGGGACACGAGAAGAGAGCTGTTCTGCAGTAGCCCGGCTCAGGTAAGGGCAGCAGTGGCCCTGCGGCTTTTTGAACCCCTTGGCTGCCTGCCAGGCAGTTTGACAAAGGAGGAAACATTTCAGTGCTAATTGTATTCCTGAAGGTCCCATAAAAAGAGGGCAAAAGGGAGGAGAGGCCCCAGTGAGGGCATCACTTGTTTGCCTCTAATGAAGAGAGACTGGCTCACCGGAGGCCAAGCTTCATTAGCTTCAGTGCTGCAGACTTATTTTTTCTCTAAGGGGGCTATGCAGAGTAGAACAGCATCATCTTTACTTTGGTGCTTCTGGAGAAATTTCCCCTTAACCATCAACACTGTTATCTGGCTCCCTGTGTGGATATCATTTGTGCACTCTTCAGCCCAGGACTGTAGTTGTGCACAGGAGCATTGCTACTGAGGTGTAAGTAAAGAGCACTCACCATGCTGCAGAATGTTTTCCCCTAAATACAAAGGATCTCATCCCGAAAATCCATACTGTCCAAGTGACACAATAACTGCTGACGTTGGTGCAGCTTTGTCAGGTCTTTTGTGGCTTCTCCATTTTTTTTAGAATTAGGCAATAAATCAGATTTATAAATGGTGTGCAATTGTGAATCAAGCCCTGCAACTTCTCTCTAGCTCTTAAGCATCTGCTAACATCTTAACTGGTTAAGACAACTAAAAGGTTGTAGCTGGCTAAAGCATAGTGAGATGGGGATGCCTCAGAGCACAGAAACCGGGAGTCTGGCCTTGCTTGCTAGTACAGGGCTTTCAGGGACACAAAAAACTTGGGTCAGCAATAAAGTATCAGGTGTCAAATTTGCAAATACCCACAAGTGCCAGAATCACTTCTGAAATGGGATTTAGGAAGTGACAGCTCACTGATAATCCATGGCTTATTTCACAGAGAATAGCCAAACTGACGTGCGATGCGGCTCCAGCTGCCCTGCAGAAACCACTTCAAAAACTGCTGAGGATGTACAAGTCTTCAGTATTTCTTCTGAATGCTTCCCTTTCTTGGTTTTATAAAATGAGGGAGCACTGTGAGGTTTTAGCCTGTGCTAGGGTCTAGCAAGATGAGGCTTTTCTGCCTGTTTTAACACAGCCTCAAACTAGAAATCTCACTCCTGCTTCTGCGGTTTGTTTTTGGCATTCCCTGTCCCAGGCACTGTAGCGGTGTTTATCACCGCTGTGTTTGCAGATCTGTGGGATGATGTGGGACTGTGATGACTTCAGTGCTGGCACAGCAGTTTCTGGTTGTGCAGTAGGGTCCCGCTCTTTGAGAGCAATGCTCAGGTTTGATGGCACTGCTGGTATGTGTATCCTTGAGTTTCTAGTGGGTTCTGTTACCATACAAATCACTGTACCCATGAACACATCTTATGAAATAGACTTTTTCAACTACCCAGTGGCAGTGCCTGAATGGAGGATGCTGGTGTGCAGTTGAAGGCTCAGATGTGAGGATAAAGTTGATCCAGCATTAACACTTTTTTTTATTGTCTTTATTCTCTTCATTCCTAGTGTGAAGTTTTTACCAGAAGCTGCTGTTAAGAAAGAAATGGGTAATATTTGATTTATTAACCTTTGACGTTCAGGTTATGGACTGAGTGTGGTTTGGGGAGGAAGGGGAGCTTGCCTGTGCCCACTGCCTGTGGTGATGCCAAGGAGTGGGGGATGGTATTGAGTAAATTTGTTCCCTGCCAGAAAGGGAGTGGCTTGTGGCAGAAAGAGAATAGGGAACAGAGCCTAAACCACAACTGCAATGTTTTATTTTAAATCATGTCAAGTCTTGTCATCTTTAGGCTTTTGATTTGGGGAATTTAGTTTTTCTCTTTTTAATTTAGATTGTGTAAAAAGTTAGAATCTGAGGACTGCCCAGTAAAAAAGGACCTGAAGGGGAAAGGCAGAAGGACCATATAAGATGTGGAGGTTAAAAATAATCCTTTGTTTGATGATAACTGCTTGTGTGGCTGTGAGCCATGCAGCAGCAGAGGAGATGTGGCTCTGTCCCTGGAACAGCTGCCCTGCAGGTCAATCCTGCTCTGGTCCACAGGCTGGAGGAGGATTGGAAGCATACCTCTACCAGCATTTTAAGGCTTATTTTGGTGATAGAGGGTTCAGTGTCAGCTAAAGTCACTGTGGTGCAACTTTGCATTGCCAGTTGCTTCGTTAGTGATCCAGTTATTAGCAGCAGGTGGGAAGCTCATGAGAGGCGGCCAGGTGGTGGCTGTATGTGCTGTCAGAACTGGAGAGCATGGGAGGGTGGTTTGGGGTGAGCTGAACCTGGTAAAGTCTCTGAACCCAAACCGTTTTCCATTAGGATTATAGGACTATGAGTGTCTCTCTTCCCCAACAGCAGGGTAGAGGACAGGGAGGTTGTAGAGCTACTGCACAGCCCAGGGGGACCTTATGGCAAGAATAAAAAGGAAATAGCACTGCAGTAACCTCTCTCTTAAGATGTGGTCAAGAGCAGGAATGCTTGTGCCTGGTGTCCCTGCTGGGTGAGCATCCCTTGCCATCTGACATCCCCCCTCCACCTGTGAAACATTTTGTTTCAACAAGAACAGACTGCAAACATTGAGTAAAAAACAAATCAAATGGGGGACCTCCACTGTCCTCTTCTTTTTTCAGGGTTAAACTGCAAAGCTGAATGTGTCCCACTTACTCTATCACATGGATTAGTGTGAAGAAATGTAAGGTTTAGGTCAGCTCTGTTTGCTCACATCCTGTGGGTCAATCTAAAGAAATGTAAGGTCCAAGTCAGCTGGCAGGGCTGAGATGGGGATTAATTAGAAGAGCAGTCAACTGAATTCACCTGCATCCCCCTCTGACCAACACCACTCTCGCCCTGCACACATGCTCCCTGCAGATGCTGTTTGGCCTTGTGTCCAATGTAATTTGCCTGCATCTTGGCACTAAAAAACTCCTCATTGCTTTTTTTTTTTTTTTTTATTTTTTTTTGTGTAAACCAGTTTTTTTTTGTTGTCAATTTTTAATTTTCCTT
>NDXB01002089.1:69600-94834 GCA_002631895.1 Agapornis roseicollis
TCCCTTTTTTTTTTTTTTTTTAATTGTGTTTGTGTAAACCAGATTTTTTCTGATGTCAATTGTTAATATTCCTGCTTGACCTCCTGCAGAGCGTGGGGGCTCCCATGCCATTGCAACATTTTGGGGAGGCAGGGTGTGATTGCTCATGCAGTGATTTGGAAAATGTTTCCACATGCAGGGAAGGAACTGTGGAGGAGCCTGCTGCCTGCTGATGTTGGCTTTTAGAACTCTGGCAACAGGAGCTGATGGACAAGCCTTTGGGTCATCCTGGGCTGCTTCCCACAGTGCCTTCCTGAAAGGCCAAGTCTGGCCATGCTTGACCTGGAGACAGTGAGTTCTGAGAGCAACACTCGAAACCTCTCAGCCTGTAATGAGGAATGTCACTGAGACTCTCACCCCTCTTTACACAGTATGAAGAGGATGAGAAACCACAGGAATGCATATGGGACATGCTTATCCATTGTGGGCAGCACGTGGTGCTCTGTGTTTGCATTGTACCCTGTGTTGGGGTGGCACCTTCTGTGATGGGAAGCATTGATGCCCAGCCATGTGCTCCCAGATAATTTGAAAGGGTGGAAAGAGACTCCCCAGGAGCTGTGTGAGTGGCTGCCTGGCTTCGTCACCCCTCTTTAGCAGTGTTTGATTTTTTTTCTGGCAAGCAAAGGGCTCCTGTGCATCAACCGTTATTTTAGAGAGCTGGAGGGAGGCAGAGAAATGGGGTAACTCACACCTTGGTGTGTTACTGCTAACTATTGATACCTGTCACCATGTGTCTATGAATTGTTTGTTATATGTAACAGAGAAGATAGGGAGGATTTTAATTTGAAACACATCCTCTACTAACACAGGCTTTCTGGGTCACGTGCATGGCCTTTGGCTCAGGCACTAGCTTCTTCCTCTTGGCAGTCTTACAGCAAGAGAGATGGGCACCCTGTAAACCATCATCTCAGAAGGGGCCTGTCTTTAATGCTGTCTTGCTGGTGTCTCTGCAGTCAGCCTCTCAGTCTTGAGAGCTCCTTCACTCTTTGCAGGTGGTTTTGAGGTCTCTCTGCCTTAAGCTACCAAATTCAGCAGTGTGTTCCATGTGTTTCTGGGTGTGCTCATCTCCAGGAGCTGTGGCTCATAGCCCTAGTGCAGAGAGGGGCTGAGAGATGGGTGGGAGGTGTTTGCACCCCAAATTTCATCTTTATGAAGTCTCTATTTCCCTTGCACACAAATCCTTGGTGGCCTTTTGGAGGTGCATGAGGGAGACTCAGTGCATGTGTTTCCTCACATCTCCAGTCCTTGGGAGGCTCCTGAAACCTCCCTGCCACTTCCTCCCCAGGGCATCATTTCCATCCTTCCCCAGTCTCTCTCTTCTACTTCCTCCCCAGATTTATTTTTTCCCCTGTGACCTGGTTTCTGTTCTCTTTCCAATGTAATCCTGAGACATGTGCTACTCTCCTCCAACAGCAAGCACCTCCCCGTCCCACTCTGCACCTATTGAAAAGGCTGTAGATTCAAAGGGATTCAAAGGCCTCTGTGCTGGGGCAAATGGCATGGGGTGACCCTTGCCCTCTGGCCATGACCTGTGAAAGCATGGCCAGTTCTTTTAACTGTGGCACATAAAAATGCCTAGTTCCCCCTCTGGTTGCTCTGCTAATGACCTGCTGAATGTTTCGGGTTAGAGAAGGCTGCATTTCAGTGCAGGTGGATGGTTCCTAGCTAGAATGCTTCATGTATACACTCCTCTGGATTTCTTTCCCAATAAATAAATGCAGTATTAGGTGTTATACCACCAGGTATTACAGTTATGTCATTGCCTGTTAAATATTACTGATTGAGTTTAGATTGGATATAAAGAAGAAGTTCTTTACTGTAAGGGTGGTGAGGCACTGGAATGGGCTGCCCAGGGAAGTTGTAAATTCTCCAGCTCTGACAATGTTCAAGTCCAGGTTGGAAAGAGCCTTGGGTGTCATGGTTTAGTATGAGGTGCCCTCAGGGAGGTTGGAACTAGATGATCTTAAGGTCCTTTCCAACCCAAACCATTCTATGATTCTATGATTCTAATTTGGGATTTGGACATGATGATCCTTACGAGTCCCTTCCAACTCAAGATATTGTATGATCTTTGCATGGATTTCTCATGGGATCACAAATGTTTTTTCATTTGTGTTTCTGCTCAGTGATGTGTTTATTCTTCATTTCCCTTTCTGTTTCTGGCAACAGGTATACCCTGCCTGCCATACCTTGCTTACCGCAATGGTTTGTGTTGGTTGTTCACACTGAAACAGCAACTGAGTCAAACTTTCTTTTCCCAGCATATCGCATTTTGCTTTAGCAGAGTTTCCATTCCATTCCTGGCATGAAAGGGCAAAGTCGCCTTTTCTTACCCCTCCTTTCCCCCTGCCCTGACCCTCATTGCTGTCAAAGTCTTGCAGCTCTCCCCAGATCTGGCAGTGGCTCCTCTGAGGACCAACCAGCACACAGTGCTGCTGTTCCTGCCTCTTTTCACTGGGGTTTCTCCTTGTCCCTGAGCGGACCTTTTGCAAGCATTAATGCATGCTAATGAGACATTAAATGTCAGGGCAGAATTAAAGAATAAAGAAGTGACGTCTTTGACATCTTTACAGGAGCCAGAGCTCCGTCTGTGGGTCTCTGCTCTTAAAGAGGTACAGCATGTGAGTCACAACCAGAGGTGTCACCTGATGGTGCATGCATCAGATATACCCAACCCACCCCATTCTGCTGCAGCTGCCTCCTCCCGCAGCCAGGAACCACATATATCAGAAAGTAGAAAGCTCTAAAGTAAAACCAAGATGAGCTTTGAAAACACAGCTCATCACCTCCTTGCTCCCCAGAGAGGGGTCTTAGAACACTCACTTAAATGCTCTGCCTCTGTGATCAGCGGCTCACTGAGTTTGTCATTTACATTTGGTCCTTCTGATGACAGTAATTAACAGAAATAAACATTTGGAAATGAATGCTGTATTTGGGGTTTAGAGGCAGATGAAAGCCTCAGAGCAGCACGTGAGTGAAATTCTGGGCCTCTGCATTTCTTGTTGACACGCACTGAGAACCTGTGAATTTTGCTTAGTTTGGTTTAAAAATTTGAATTTAAAGAATTGACCTGAAAGAGAAGTGCAGCACAGGCTGAAGGTTCATTCTTTCTCTTTCTTTTTTTTGTTGTATTTTGAATGATATTCTGCCTTCTTCCAACTTCTTTGGAAAGGGAGTAATCTGTTCCAAAACCATGGACCTTTGGTGAACTTGAACCAGATTATGTGCTTGCATCCAAATACAGAACTGGGCAAGGCTCCCATGGCACTGGATTTTGCACAGAAAGACTCTCTCTCTGCTTTGGAGCCCACTCCTCTCAACAAGGTCTAGCTGAAAGGGCAATCAGCCCACTGGGGCTTTGGCAGGGTGGGAATTAATCTGCTTTGCATTTGAAGGACGGACTTGAACCATAGAATTTGGCCCTGGAGTCCAGGCACTTGTGATTGTGTGGCTTTGTTTTCAAGCCACATTTTATTTTAAGAACAAATCTGGAGGCTTTTTTGAGTTCGAGCTTATAGGAGCCTGCTCAGGCGCTGGGGTGGGAGGATGAAGTTCATCCTTCCTGGGGGCACCTAGGGTTGGGGCACCAAGGGTTGTGGCACTGTAGCTTTTCTCAAGACCTTTTTCTGCATTTCATCTACCTGTGTGCTTACTGTATGTCCCCTCATGTTTCTAAATCTTCCAGAGCCTTCATGGTGGCAAAAGCTGAAGGCTTAATGTAGACTTGTAAAAGCAGACCTGGGCAAAGAGATGGGCCAAGAAGATATATTATAACTGGGGGAGAAGCTTCTGGTTCTGAACCCATGGCTGATGGTGGTATCTTGACAGGGTTGTTAGAGCCAAGTGGAAACTGCTCTTTTCAAACAGTTTTCTTTGTCAAGCTTTTTGGGGAGAAAATAAATGAATGGGGGAGCTGCATTGAGGGTGTTTTGTAAGCAGGTCTCACCTGTATCATCTGTAAGGGGTCTGGGGAGTTGGCTGGGGAGAGGAGCACTGCAGTGGGAAAGGCATTGGTACACCCCATGGGAGGCCAAATAAATTCCCAGGGAAGAGAGATGGGATGGAGGTTGATAGAAGAGGAAAGTGGCACAGAGCCCTTTTTCAGTTAGAGGATTGGAAGGCTAAAGGAGGGGGAAAACCAGGATTCACACACAAACACCTTATCTGTCTTAAGGAATAATATGAATTGTTAGCAGTTTTTGCAGTATCTTCTATGTCAGGCTCTTAAGGGGTGACAAAACCAAGGATGAATATGTGCCCAATTTGGTGGAATGGTATTTGGACCCACGGCTCAAAAGGAATCAGTGCACATATCCTGATTGCCCCTGCTTGAGAAGAAGAGCTGTGTGTCTGGGAGGACCTGGCAGCAGTTCTCACCCTGTATCACTCCCTGCATTTGGAGTAGTGTTGGCAGCAACATCTAAAAGCTCCAGTTCCCAGCTCTGGGTCTCTGTCCAAAAGGCCACGTGTGGCAGGCTCATCTGAGGCGCTGATGTAAGCAAAAGTCAAGAGATCTGTGAAGTGCTGAGCTTACCTAAAAACAAAAAAAAAAAGAAAAAAGGAAGGCTTATTTTAAGTAATGCAGCTTTAGATCTCCTTCAGGAAATGACTTCGCACTGTCGGTTTTGGCTTTCTGGTGGATCATCAGCCATATCTCGTGATTGTGTTTCAGCTTCCCTCCTGCAGCAGAGAGAAGGAAAATGAGGCTAGCCAGGGCTACCACAGGAAATCCGCCTGACCCTGATCACTTTCAGCTACCTTCATGAGACAGCAGTTTCCAAAGCTCTGTTTTCCCTGCCCAGTTCTCGTTTAACCCAGAAGTTCCCAAGTGAGTGAGAAACAAGGGGGCTGAGGGCTTTTTATAATGGCAGTGCTGTGACATGGGGGATGCTGCTGGTAATGTGGAGCTGGTGATGGGGCTTGTGATACCCAAACAGTTCAAGCATATATTTATTCCTTCACATTTGGTTCCATTAGGCTGCTACTCTGGTGCTATTTTGATGTTTGGTGAGCTCAACCAGCACCAGCATTGAAGTCAAGACTTATTTAAAGCCTTGTCAGTTCTTGGACAAACCCATATGCTTCAGGATATAAATGTCTGTTGAAATTAATACAATGGAAAGATGTACACATATCCATGGCATCTGGTGTTAATAACACACAGAAAAGAACTATTTACTTATTACTAGCCTCTTAGTGTTGGTTTTGTTGTTTCAGTATTGGATTGTGGATAAATGAGTATGGGCAAGCTGTCTTCTGGTGTGAATGAAGGCAGTTGGTGGATGCATTTCAGTTTACACAGAAACCTTAGACCCTTGACATTTGGCTGTCTTTGCTTATATAGTAACCTCCTTTTCACAAGAGGTTTGTAGGCTCCAGGACTTGGGGATGCTCCTGCCAACCTGCCACCCCTGTTTTCCCTGTCAGACTGGTGTGACCTGGGGAATGAATCCTAACTCATGCCCCAGTATGTAAAATTTCCTGAGCTCTCCATGACTTCTAACCGTGCAAACCATCTGACAGCAGAACACTGCCATGAAGAGCTGTGCTGCGGATAGGCTGCCTCACCTTGCCTGGCCTCTGAAAGTGCAGCTCTGGCTGCTTTGAGTCATGGAAAGAGATTAGTGGCAAAGCTGATGATTTATTTGCCTGAACAGGCACTCTGTCTTGCCGTAGCCTTTTCCCAAATGGAAAGGTCTACGTTTTCCAAGTGGTCAGAGCCGCCTTCTGCTGCCCTCTCTCCTCCCAGTCTAAATGTGCCATTCATGGAGCCTCCTCTGCAGACGTCAAGCACTTTTTGCTGAGAGAATGGTCTGGTACTAAACTGATATTCAGGCCGTGCCCTGTGTCAGTAGGGTTTGACCACTTTCTCACATGCAGACCTTTTGGGTTCATCTGTCTCTGGGGAGTACGACGTGTGGTTTCTGCATTGGGGTTCTCTGGGTGATGGCTACGGTGACCAGGTCTCATTAAAGGGGTGGCAGCAGGGAGTCTGGAAATTGCTTGCCATAACTCGTTTCTCTTAATTGGTTTTCCTGTGGAGTTTTTGTGGTTTTTTTAGTTTGAGTTTGTTGGGTTTGGTTTTTTTTCAAATGAGTTGTTCCAGTAACCAAAAATGACAAAAGCCCAGCATTTCAAAGGTCCTGACCCAAAGCCTGTATATGAGCACAGAGGCACAAAAATAACTGCCTTGAATTAATAAGAACAAAATACACTATGATCTTTCCCCTCCCAAGTGCTCAAAACCCAAGAAATTGGCTTAAAAATACTGAGGATTATAGTTTTCTTGTGTGATAGGCACATCAATTTAATTTTCTAGAAGGTGGGGAAAGAAGGACTGTTGGAGGGGCTTGTTTTCAAACCTTTTCTCCTCCTCCATAAAAGCTGGTACCTTTCATTTTTTATTATTTCTCTCAAAAGAAAACTGGTATTTTTGTACAGTTTTATGGTCCCCAGAAGTAAAGGGCTTTAGGTAAACCACTTCCTATCCAAAAATGTAGTGACAGGCCTTTTAGTGCATTTAGTGCTCTTGGTGCAACAGTGGTCTGTGCAGTTCCTGAAAGCCAAACAGCTATCTTGGAGGGCAGACAGTCTGTCCCGCCAAGCACTCAGCCACTGTGGGGTCACACTCTGCAGCCTGCTGTCAGGAAGCCTGGGATGAAATCAGGGTCAGAGGCTGGAAGTTTCTGCCTGAAGCTGCTGCCCTGATTCCTATTCACCAGTAACAACTCTGCTCGGGGACTGGAGCCACAGCTCACAGTGCTGGTGTTGGGATGGCAAGCCAGCTTTGCACGGTGCCAGAGTGAGGGCAGAGAGGATTTGCAGCTGTCATCCCATTGGGCAGCTGAAGGGGAGAGGCAGACAGCTGGGGTGAAATGAGGACAGCTGGACATCCTGCCTGAGTGACAGTGAGATGTGCTGCCCAGCCAGAACATGGCAGTGGGATGGGGATGTATTTCAGAGAGAGGCAGAGGGACCCCATGGCTCCTGCCCTATGGATCCCAGACTAGCGCAAACTTAGTCTCTGTTTCTGCTCTCCCCCTACAGAAGCATTGCTTTCTTCTGCTACACCCTCCCAGCATGTTTCTGCAGCCTCCCTAACATGTGTTTCCTTTTAATCTCCCCCCACCCCAACACCCCTCCCACCCCCCGAAATCAAGAGCTAGCTGGAAAGTATGTTATCAAATTCAGAGGGAGCATTTAATTTCCCAGTTAGATCTGGATCTTTTAAACATCTATGCTTGTCTTATTTCAAGGATGGGAACAGAAGAAAATACCTCTTGTTATGTTTGGAGAACATAATTGATGTCTTTTGGCTTCACAAAGCAGCTTTAATAGAGAACATGCAAACACAAAAGGTTGAAGGGTATTGTCCTGTACCATGAGACTTCTGGTGCAGAGGTGTGTTGAAACGTACCCTCCTTGAAGACTCATTTTCATCTTGGAAATGAAAGTAGGAAGTGAAACTAGGTTCATCATCAGCACAGTGGTGGAAGGCTTCCTGCAGGCATCATCTTACATGGCATACAGACTGCTTAACTGCATCAGCACAAAGTGTGACTGTAGGATAGCTGAGGCTGAAAACGTGCAGCACATTTTTCTGCAAAATATGAGTACCAGGTAGCACTATGCACTCTGTAAACCTCAGCTCCAGGTCACCATCACCAAAAGGCTCACTGCCACATTGCCTCAAGGATCCTCTCGGGTTGTGTCCTGAGGAACACGATGGAGTGGAGTCCCACCTCTGGTGCTCGAGATGGATGTTGAGAAGTAGGATGACTTTTGCCACAGCCATATGAGGAATAAATGTATCACATTAACCATGTATTTCCAGTTTTCAAGCTGTGTGGGAGGTGGATGGAGAGCGCCAGCAGTGAAGATCATGGTACTTGGAGGACTTTCATGCTGATGCGGTGAAGATTGTAACATCTTTGTCATTAAAGGTCAACACGGAAATTCTCACTCTTGGCACATTCCCCATGATGAACTTCAGCCAGTGACTTCTTGCCCATTGAGCCAATGTGGCCAAGGCAGAAAACACATTTCAACTTGTTTTTAAATTTTAAGCTCCCCACCCCACACTTAGTCACCCTCATATAGAGGGCTTTTTCTTCATCCCTTTCAGTAAACAAAAACACTTGCTTTAAGATTATGTTTCTTATTTTGTCCAATAGCAGTGGTTTAATAGGGTGCATTATTTGGAAATGACTCTTTCCCTTCCCCAGGACAGTTGTTCCAGGATCCATACTCAGCCTGCCAGGGAATTGAAGAGATGGGCCTCCTATTTTGTAGCCTCCTATACTGCACTGGCACTGACAGCTTTAACAACTAAATCATTTTATGGTCCAGAGAAATATTTCTAATGGATCCACATCTTCTGCTAGGCTCTGTGGTGTTCTCAGGGGACTGAGCTAAAGCTGATGGTACAGGTACTCTGCACAAGGGGGTGGCTGCCACCCAGATTGAGACCATGGGGAAGTGTGAATGCAATCAGCTTGCTTTTCTTGGCTCTCACAGCTCAAATTCAAATGTGAGCATATTTATTAGAAGCCATATACATGGATCCCCAATGCCAGCTTCTTTGGATTCCTTGAAATAGTGCCCATTTAAGAAAACCATGATTTATAGCTAACTTGGACACATCCATTGCCATGGAGGCACAAAATTCTGTGTGTGAGAGTCTGATTGCCTGAATTAATTATGAATAAAAGCCAGCCACCCCATTTGGTTTGCTTGTAAAGCGGAGGGTGCAGGGAGGGGTCCCTGCTCTGCAGCTGCACCCTGAGCAGCAGCAGTGGTGACTGTAGCTATATCCACGGGCTCAAAAAAGGAGCTTTGTAGGGAAGGAGCAAACCAAACCTGCTTGTACAGATGTCTAGGAAAAGAGCAAGGCTGTCATGAAGGCAAACAGAGCAAAAGACTTTTAATCTCCATCAGATGTAGGCAAGGAAAGAGGTCACCTCTAGAGATCATGTAAACATAATCTCTGTCTAGTAATGTTTGAGTTTGCAGGCTGAATCCAAAGCAAATGGTGGGAGTGCAAAAGAGGTTGTAGGAGGGCAACTTGTGATGCACTGGAATGTATGAGATGCCTAGTAAAACAGAAGGTGCTTCAATGACTTTTGGCAAGGGATATAGCATGACAATCCACAGCTGCTCTTAGAATGATGGGAGAGGCAAGGAGATCAGTGGGTTTGTGCCGATGAAAGGAGCATGCATATAATTTATCCTGTCTGAGGCACTTGAGGCTGTTTCCAGTGGGAAAGCTGAGCTGTAATTAGGTTGTTGATGAGCATCATATACAAACCCTTCAGCTCTATAAACTGTGCCTTCAAAGGCATCCCTGCTCCTAGCGACTCACCAAGGAGGAATTCAACCAGTATTTCCAATGAGCTGATGGAGCCTTTCTGAAACCAGATGCTCGGCAGCCAGCCACTCCACTTACCATCACTGAAAGCCTTGAAGCCTGTTGACTCTCTCAGCCAGTCACTAAACCCATAGCTGCAAGGGGACACTTCAGTAGAGGAGTGGATCTGTTTCTTCATCCATCTCTGATGTGAGCTGCCCGAAGCTACTCTATGGGGGAGGTTCAGCTGGTGCTAGCAACCTTGGTGGTACACCTGGGACACAGAGGTCTTGCTTGGACACAGGAGATATTGTATGTTGATTTAATTTTTTTTTTTAAGGCATTTTAAGGTTTGGGGGTGTACTTCTTAAGTAAATCTATTAGGAAAGAAGGGTAGGAAAGACCTTATGAAATGATTAACCTCTTAGGTTTCTTGCTGCTACATCCTGGGCTCCAAACCTCCAAGGAAGCACAGCTCCATTTGCATTTTCCTATCTCTTGATATAACAGAGAAAAGAATAGCTTAATTCATACAAAACACCAGCCAGCCCAGTAAACATGGAAGCCCTCTCAGGAGCTCCCTCTTTTACACTAGTTTGGAGGCTCAGCAGTAATACTGATCTTCAGAGGTCAGAGTCCACAGAGGGCAGAGAAGTGTGGAGGAGAAAACTTCATGTCCAGTGGTGTGGTGTGGAGAGGGTGAGGCTGGAAGCAGGGCTGGGGGCCCTACTTACTGGTATAGTGGTTCTGCTAGCAAAACCTGTTGCAAGACTGAGCAGAACACTGGCTGCAGTCTGGCTATGCCACCTCCTGCTCACCTCATGCGCTGAACAATGAGACCGTGTTGGTCTGCCATATCCACTTGTGCCACAAAGTATTCATCTGCCCAGTGTCATACCTCTGAGATAGACATATCTGCTTTGAGAATCAGTATTTCAAAAGCTGTTGCCAGGTCCCCTTCATCATCCTGGGTACTTTTGCTACTCCGGTGGCTGTGGAAATCGTGGTGCTGCACATAACCCTCCTAGCGTAGCCAGAGCCTTCAGGTGGGCGCATGAGTGAAGTCAAGCGATGCATAAGTATCACTCACTGGGGACCAAGTGATAGAGTTTCTGCTAGCCTTCTGCAGAGGTGGATGGTGTAGCACTCTGCAAAGCCCAGTTACGAGGTGTTGAGCACCAGGGGGCAGAGGTGGGGAATTTTCGCTCTGTGGGTAAGAAAAGCTCATGACAACATGCTGCCAAAAAGTGCTTCCAGGTGCTAATGTTTGCTTTGTGGTGTCAAGCACTGACTGGGGACAAACCAGGAGGGTGTAAAATGGCACCCTGAAACGAGGGAGATACTTGAGGGCCCTTATCTGGAAAGAGGAAAATAAGAAGGTAGCAAGTTTGACACCTGGCCGGGGCATGCAGTCTCTACCCTAATTGTGTTTGAGGTCTTGCAATAGTAGGTGGTTGTTCCTTGTGTGGACTTGGGGTGGAAGTCATCTCACCCAGCTGAGGGCTGTCTGCTCAAAAGGGAGCTGCTCTGTTCTCCCCATGGTCAACATCACTGCTAGTACTTCCCAAGAGCAGTTTGTGCCCCTGTCCTGGCCTCCTGTTCCCAGGAAGGGAGAGATGCCCATTTGTCTTGAGTTACTATAGAAGGAACCTGGATAAGCTGGTAAATAGGTATATTTTCCTGCTAAATTTAGCTAATAATTTGATATCTAGGTGTTTACCACACTATCTCTTCGTTGCTATGCCATGCAAGGTCTCTATAGCAGCTTTTCTTGCCTGGGATGCTGGTGACACCTCCCTTCTGCTCTTACCTTCAGGCCATGGAGAGTGTCACTGCGGGGAATGCAAGTGCCATGCGGGTTACATCGGGGACAACTGCAACTGTTCCACCGAGACAGATGGCTGTGTGTCCAACGATGGGCAGATGTGCAGCGGCAGGGGCAGCTGCATCTGTGGGAAGTGCCAGTGCACTGAGCCAGGGGCTTTTGGAGAGACGTGTGAGAAGTGTCCCACCTGCCCTGGTGTCTGCAGCACTAAAAGGTACCCATGGTGGAGTTCAGAAGGGATGTCTCGCTAGTGGGAAGGGCAGCACTTTGGATCCTGGGAGACTTTGCAGCTAAGGGGTTATTCCTGCTTCATTAAACAGGAGTGGTGAGTCCCAGGCAAGCCTGCTGCAGCTCAAAGCCCACAGTAAGCAACCTGAGAGTATCCCAGGTAGAGAAGCAACAAGTGTTGTTGCCAAGTCCTCATGGAGATTCATGTCTGTCTTTGTTTCCAGTGCTGTCCCACTCTGCAGGAAAGGCTGGCAACCCCAGTTTTGCTGCACCCTCATCTGCAAATGTCTGGGCCCAGAGAGCTGCAAGCTGCAGAGGAGGGGAGGATGGGTATGACTTCCTGCCTCGTAGCAGCAGAGGTGCCCTGGGCATCAGCTTCAGTCTGGCGCAGAGCAGCAATGCTGTATGCATTGATGTCAGGCAGGATGGATTTTGCCGTAGCTGGTGTGAAGCTCCTGACATCCAAAGGGCAAACAGACCCCAAACCTACCAGCTGGTTTGTACCTCATTGATTCTATTCCTAGAATCTTGAGATGGAGATGCTTGGCCCTGAAGTTGCTTTTACTTTGTAGTGTAGATGTGCATTCTCCAGACCAACACTCAGGAAGTCACTTTCCCAGGGGTGAATCGCTGTGTTTATGTAGTTTCCTATGGGTGCTTCATCTTCCTCTCTATATGTCTTTTTGCAGGGATTGCATTGAATGCAAGTTGTTTAACTCAGGAAGACTGGCTGATAACCAAACCTGCCAAAAGCACTGTAAGGATGAGATCATCACCACTGTGGATGTTCTTGGTAAGTAGGCAACAGCAGGACTGCAGGCGATGAGAGCAGCAACTGTAGCATTTAGCTGCTCTTAACCAGACCAAGACGCATCTGAAACCTCAGCGTTTTAAAATGTATGTTTACGTAGGATGTATATGTGGTATTTGTGACCCTCCCTATGGGCTGTAATATACATTGAGGTCAAACCCCTTTGGTTCTAAATAACATCTTACCATATCTAACCCTTGCTGCCAGTGCAAGGAGCAAAGACAGTGGGATGAGACCAGATGAAAGAAGATTAGCTGAGCCGTGGGAAACTGCAAAAGAACAAAGTATCACCCCAAAAAGACGTTCTCTAATCTTCTGAGAATTTGGCTTGGAAGAACTGAGCTTGTAAGAAAGCAAAGCTGTTTTGGAGACAACGATTTCTGCTTTGGTAGAACCAACTGCTAAAAGCCTCTCTGGCAAACTCTTCTCCTTCCCTTTGTGTTCTCTTCTAGAGGTCACCCCAAATGTGCATCCCTTAGCAGATGACTTTCACCCCTTCTTTTCAAGCTCCATTCTAGGAGGCCCTAGTTTTTATTTAGGGGAATAGAGAGGATCCAAACTTGTGACAGCTTTAATTGCAATCCTGACCCTGGCTTTAGCGATACCCTTTGGAGAGAGGGCTGGAGATCAAGCAGGGATAAATTACTGTCCACATCTGACATTTCCTACTCTTCCCATAGTTTTTAGAGGTAGGAATGTTCTACCTTACTTGTCCTTTCTCTCCCTTCCTCCCAAGCTGCCTGCAGGCAATGTTTTTCCCATTGACTCCTCTTGTATCCAGCGTCTAGGTTTTGAATTACAACCAGTAGGTTTTTCTACCTTTCCCTTTGGGAGATTTGCTGTTCTCTCCATCCTTGCTGTAGTTTAGCAGGAAGTGCACCTATACCATCACCCTGAGAGAGGTTACAAGGCACTTCAAAACCATACAAAGCTCCTTTCTGATGTCTGGCATGCCTGTGTTTCTTAGGAGCCACCAAATACTGGTGATTAAAGCTCAGTTCTCCTTCCTGGGTGTTGCAACGTTCCTAAAGCCAGCTTTTGTGCTGACTGCACCCTGGGAGGTGAGGCTGGGCTGTGATTTGCCAACCTTCTACATGGCTTTCAGAGAAAAACACAGCCAAATTTCTGGTTTGAGACATTTTTGAGAATTATGCTTATTCAGTTCAGCTACTGCAGTCGCATTGCAGGTGGTGCTGAGTTCTTGGGAGCTCAGGGCATGCAGCTTGGAGCTCGGGGCTGCTAGAGAAAGGGGTAAAGCAAAATGTTCCTAGAGAAAGTGCTTGGGAACTGTGGACTTCTTCACAGGCAGACTCAGCCAGATCCTGGTGCTCAAGTGTTTTTGTGTTATGTAGCACATCTTAGAAGTCCCTGCTGAGAGGCCAGACACTGATATTTATCATGGAAGACATAAGTCTGCATTGTCCTGGCAGTGGTGGATGGGATCTTCTTGAATACCAAGTTGTGATGAACACACCCTGGAAGATCCCAAGAGCCTTTTGGCTCTGGGTGTGAAGCAACCAGTGCTTCAAAGCTTTGTGGCATATCTTGGAATCCAAGCCAGAATGATGCATTTTGGGCCTAAGCCAAGGTCACATCTTTGCCGGACAGATAGACTGAATGCCCAAATCCCTTTCTGTGCCTTGAAACTTGCAGTCCAAGCAGTCCTACAGAGACTGGCATGGCTGGAGGTGTTGCCCAGTCTCCCTCCAGGCACTGTCACTACAATGAGGACACCCCATGAGTGTAGGATGCAGCGAATTAGATCTGCTGAAGTCATCCCTGGAGCTAGAGGTGCAAACCTCAGATGATGGCTTTGATAAAACTTTTTAACAGCTTTTGTGAAGCAGACTTCCTCAGGAAGCATCTTACAATGACCAGAGCAGTGACAGGCTCTGATCACAGTATGGTACGCCTGGTCTGTCTGGTATGTTAAACAGGCAAACATGCAGTGCCCATATGGTCGTGGGAGTCAAATAGTCTCCTTTCTTGCAACTCCCACATGTCCGCATCCTCCCCTCCAGCCAACTCCTTCCTTCCCCTTTCTTCCCTCCTCCTCTCCCCATTTTCCTCTTCTATCTCACTCTTTAAAGACAAACTTCTCAGCTGTTTCTGGAGCTGGAGCCATTCAGCACAGCTGAAGCACGAGCCAGCTGTGGGCTGCTGCTGCCACTGGCCCTGCCTGTGGTCTCACAGGCTGAGCCTGAGCCCCACCTTGCTTTCTCTTCAGCTTCTGCTCTTCAAGAAATGTAGCAAATTAAGAAGATGTCATTAATAGCCAAAGCAGGCTTGTGGAAAGGAAGCGGGTGGTGTGTGTGCGCGTGTGAAGTTGCATCTGCTTGGCATGCAGTGTTTGCTGAGTGCCACATTTTCTCCAGCAGTGTCTGGACACTGCTCAGTTAGAGTTTGCACAAATCGTGATCAAACGGTTCTGCTTTCCAGGCTTCCTCCCTGTTCCTCCTCTCCCAGGTTCATGGGAAGCCCTGCTCAGCTTGCAGGGGAGAATTGTGCCGATCCTTAATATTAAACCTGCCAACTAAGTCAACCTAAGTGTTGTATTGCAGCTTTAGGCATATCCATTAGGAAGGGTGACTAGGTCAAAAATCAGGGGAACCCATGCCATTGCAAGTTGTTATGGGGAATTTAGCTTAAAAAGAAGAAATTAGGATACAAGACTTCTGCAGTCTTTAGGACTTTTTTTATTAAAACCAAACTAAAGTTCTGCAACTCTGCATCTCATTCCAGAAACAGATGACCCGAATGCGATTCTCTGCGCCTACCCAGTGAATAACTGCGTTATGAAGTTCACCTACTTGGAGCTTGCCAGTGGGAAATCCAACCTCACCGTCCTCAAAGAGCCAGGTTGGTTCTTCCTTGGGTTTGCTTTTACTAGCACAGGGTGCTCTGGGAGAGGTGGTGGGCTGGTGGGGAGCCTGGAGGTTTGTGGAAAAGCTGTTTTCACTGGCTGCATGAGGGCACACAGGAGCAGATGAACTGGGATGATTTAAAGTAACATGGTTTACGGTGCCAAACCCCATATCCAAATGCTCCCAACTTAGTGAAAAAAGGACTCTCAGAGTGAAATATGCACCTGAGCTGTCAGCATTGCTGGCAAGTGGCTGAAGGGCTTTCTGCCAGCCTGGGATGCTGAAATTGAACCCAGCCTATTTTTATAGCAAAAAGCATGCCATGTACTTGTTTGGTGATACAGCCACTGGGAGAAAAATATCCAAAGGGAGCACCTGATGCTGCTGGTTAAGTCAGGTTGTTAGGAAAGCTCCATGCTACCTATGGATTTCTGCATTGCCAAAGTGCTAGCTCTGGTCCAGGCTATGTCCCTGCCCCTGTGCCCTGGCTACTGCAGACAGCTATGTTTCCAAGTGTTATTTTTGTCACATGCAATGCGGTTTCCCAAAGCAAACCACATGTGGTGTTGCAGGACAAACTGGCAAGCACCCAGCAGCAGCTTCTTGCGATCTCCTCTAGTCCTCAGAGGTACAGGCCAGTACAGGAAAGACTGAGATACCACATGTTTTATTTAACTGGTGCTGCAGCTTGCACTTAATTGAAAGACCAGTTGATTAGCTGACAGTGATGTACTTGTTTAAAGTGCCTAGAGATCACCTCTGCCCATGTGGGCCAGTAGAAGAGCTGGCTTTTGCCAGAGGCACCCTAATCCTCTGTGTCCCACATGGGTCACCTGGCATTAAAACCAGGCGTCACTGTTGGGCAGTGGCACTACAGCACTGCTCTTCCCCGAAGCACTGTGTGACATCCATGAGAGCTGTGCCTTGAGCTGCCTCTAGCCAGGAATTCTTTAATTAAAAAACATCCTCTTGGTTTCAGAGATGACTGTTATTTCTTTTGACTTAGTCACTGCTGCTAGGGCTGCCCTGAGGCCATTTGCTCAGCGGCTGCCATCCAGGTCCTTACATTCTGGTATTCTGATCCAGAGTAAACTTGCACCAGGGCTATTTACCTCCTCCCCCTTGTTACCAGCATGCAGCTCAGCCCCCAGCGCCGTGACAATTGTGCTGGCAGTGATCGGCAGTGTGGTCCTGGTTGGCATCATCCTGCTGGGGCTCTGGAAGCTGCTCGTCACCATTCACGACAGGAGGGAGTTTGACCGATTCCAGAGTGAACGTTCCCGGGCCAGATACGAAATGGTGAGTCCAGGGTAGGGGTGCTGCTGGTGTATCAGAGGGTGCTCCAGCAGCAAACAGCTCTGCAGTGATGGAGAACAGTGTCAGGTGTGGGGAATGTGGGTGCTCATACCCTGCAGCAGGGCTTCAGGTCTGGCATGTTGCACTGCTCTTCCCCTTGGCAAGTTACAAATACTCTGCAAAATTATACTCAGCCTTTGATTTTATCATGTATTCCCCAGCAGTACTGAAGGGCTGAAGGAGGTAGGGGAGCAGGGACCAGGCTACAACCTGTGACAGTGAGGTTGGTCTGATCTATGATGGAGCCCTTCTAGGAGGCTTGAGGTGGGGTTTGAAGCATGTGAGGATATTACCTGTACCTGCAGACAGGACAGAAGGTGGGTCTGATAGGCAAACTATGGAAAAACAGTGCTGCTTTTGAATCTGAATGCACATTTTAGTCAAATTAACTGCAAATGAAGGGGGGATGAGGTGCATTTTACATAGATATGGAATTTGTTACTCATCTTTGTTCTTTTTGTCTGCTTATTTCTCCAAAGGCATCCAATCCTCTCTACCGAAAGCCTATTTCCACACATAATGTAGAGTTCACGTTCAACAAGCTCAACAAGTCTTACAACGGTACAGTTGACTGATGGGGTCTTGGTGCCTGAGACTGCTGAGGACAATTGCTTGACTGTATGTGCTGCTTCCCCACTTGAAGAAGGGATCCTCTTCAGGGTAGAGAATCCCTTACGACAGGACTGGTCGATGACCAGAGCCTGTTATTTGCACAGTAAGGAGAAAAGTCTGGTTCATTCTGGAGGCACAGACGCAAAGGCAGACTCCCCATCTGTGCTGATGGACTCCGAGCCACGTACGACTCCATACCCCAGCTTTCTGGATATATTAAACCTGCCAACTAAGTCAACCAAGTGCCATATTGCAGCTTTAGACACATCCCTTTAGAAAGGGTAACTAAGTCAAAAATCAGGGGAACCCATGCCATTGCAAGTTGTTAGGGGGAAATCAGCTTAAAAAAAAGAGGGTGTTGGAAGCATTTGTGTAAGAAATTAGGATACAGGAGTTTTGCAGTCTTTAGGAATTTTTTTTATATAAAAAACAAAATAAAACTATTGTGCATATATGACGCTGTAAGTAGAATTCATTGTTTCCTTCCTAAGCTTCCCACCAAAACTGAGGCTTGGTCCTGCAAGCAACAGTGGTGCTGCCTAATTGTTTTATTAATAGTGCCTTATCAGTCAAAGCATGGCTATAAAAATAGGAGATGGAGCCGCAGTGACTGCTGCAGAAGGTATGTTGATTTAATATCCTGGTGTTGACCCAGGGCTGGGAGTGCCACAATTTTGCTCCTGCTCTGTGCCGAGGTGTTAGACAGGAAGCTGGTGCAAGCCCAAGGGAAGTTGGAGTTTAGGCTGACAAAACTAAACACCATTCCTTGGGGTGGGCAAGGAAGTGTCTGGACTGGGTGCCTGCAGGAGCACAGCTGGGAGCACACAGCACCTCATCCAGACCTCTGACTTTTTACCAGAAGACTGCTGCTGTGGGGTGTAGTGGAGCCCAGCTGGAAAAGCAGGGAAGCCCTGAGCTTTTGGCTGGAATGGGAGCTGGATAAAATCCAGTGTTGTTGATTCACAACACACATTCTGCTTTGGTTTGTTGGGTGTTGTCCTGTCGTCCCCCTTTCCCCCACCCCAAACTGTTCCCCCAGCCACATCTGTTTTGCTCTGGAGCTGGGGTTTGGGTTACCCTGTCTGACAGCTGCAGTTTTAAACCTACACAGCCTGCAGTGGGGCTGCAGCCAGCGGCAGGAGAGAGAAGCTGGAGCAATTGCTACTGCTGCTCTTTATTTTTTTCCCTTTATTTTGGTTTTTCTTCTTGTCTCTTTGCCCTGAACAGATCATGCAATGCTCAGCTGAAGGAAGCTTGCCAGGGAAAAGCAAAAACAAATGGTGTTCATTGTTTTGACTTGCTCTTCTCATTGGAAAAGGGCCATGGGCCCATCCTTCCGGGGTTTTTTTTTTACTTTATTTGGTTTTGCCTCTATAAACAGAAGCTCTTATTTGCTCAGTATAAACAGCTCTCCTTCAAGAACTTTATGGGCCCCCCTGCTCCTACCAGCAGCACTGAAGAAATACAGCAGACCACCCTAAAAATAGCTCAAACTGGAGAACTTCAGGAGCATGGCAGATGGCACATCAGCAGCATCAGCGCTGATCAGGCTGGGGTAAAAACCCCAAAACCCAGACCAAATGAAGCCTGTACTTTGTCTTCCCACTTGATTCCACTAAATCTGCCCTAGCAGGGGAGGAGGGTGTATTTCCTACACAATATTGAAGTACAGGCTAAAGTCTGCAGGCCAAGATGTTGTGTATCAAATACCTGGGACTAGCACTGCCACCTGGGAAGGAGCATCCATGGGGCACATTCAGTTTTTTGTGACCATCCCACTGCCTAGCGCCAGGCTGGCAAGGTAGATTTCATTACCATCACAAAAGAAATAATAGTAAACAGTCAAAACATAATCAGCACAAGTAAACAGAACAGGTTTGACTTGGTAGAAGTGACTGCTTCACACAAGCTGTACTGCCCCAGAATGGGAAGGGGGAGCAAGAAGGAAAGTGGAGGGAAAAGAAGGCCAGGAATGTTTCGAACCAGCTTTGCCACCCAAAGGAGCAATCTCTGAACACAGATTTGCTGCTCTTAATTCATAAGGGACCAGGCAGTTTGAAAACAAAACCACTCCTTCACTTTATTTCCTTGCATTCTGAAAAGAAAGGGACAGGCAGTGCCTCCCTGCCACCCTTTCCTTTGCTAAGGAAGTGATGCTAAGAGCAAGACGGCTTTACTGTGTAAGCAGATCTGCGTTTTCACCCTTGCAAGGTTGGTGCCAAGCACAGTCATGGGAATGGTATATTTCAGTCAGCAGCAGTTCATTTGTGTCTCTAAATAGAGGCAGCTTGACCACAGCTAGCATTCCTGAACGAAAACTCCATCAAAAGGCATCAGTGGGTCACGTGGTGGAAAAACGTCCATGCTTTGTCTGGCCAAGCTGGAATCCGGATGCCATTGCAACATCAACTCCTCCTGTTTCCCCAGCCACAGCTGGCAGCTGCTGCTGCATGGCCACTGGGAGTGGGGCCGGCACATTTTCCCTGTGCTGCTGGTGTTTCTGATTGAGAAAGCATCATATCGTGCCTTGGAAAAAGTCAAGACCAATGGCAGCATTTTTTCCTTTCTCAGTTGTGGAGGTACACCATAACCCTTTGCTGTAATACAAACCAGAGGGAGGCATGCCCTCTTTGTATCCCATTTTCCCCTTATGGTGGAGTGAGAAGGTGCTCAATAGCTGAAGGCAAAGACCAAGCTCTTGAAGATGAATGCCCCACACTTGAGCCTGTTTAACCTTGTGTTTCTCCAGCCACATGGAAAGTGAAGGACGTAGTGTTTTGAGTAGGGATCACCAAGATGCCTCGCAGGAAACACCAGAGGAGGTAACTGACTCCATCTGCAACCAGCAGCATCTCCTGGCCCTTATATCCCAATATCATCTCCATATCAGAAGACATGTTGAACTGTGTCTGACTTTTGTTCCTCCACCTTGTATTCACTGCCAGCCTACCAAAAGCCAAACAAAACAATACAGCAGCGACATGGGGGTTTATTTCATCCTGTGCCTTTCTCCATGCCCACCATTTAGTGCTGGTGTCCACTGGACTCTACCCAACAGAAACTTCTCCAGTTGTTTCTCATGATCCAGAAGGGTTACCCAGCCTGGAGGGTGGGCAAAGATTACAGGCATGGGTTCACAGAACTCTGGTATACACAAGGACATGGAGACTTTATTTCCTAAATTAATCCATTGCATTTTACTACAGGTCACCTCTATCAAGGCAAGTAGACTTATGACTAACAAAACAAGTATAGCTATACTGCAAATTACTATCAAAAAGCTGTCATGGTTTAATCCCAGCTGGCAACTAAGCCCCACTCAGCCACTCTCTGACTCCCCTCCGTGAGATGGGGGAGAGAATCAGAAGGGTAAAAGTGAGAAAACTCATGTGTTGAAATAAAGACAGTTTAATAGGTAAAGCAAAAGCTCCATACTAGCTACTAAGAAGAAAATTAACTCTGATCCAGCCACAACTAGTGCAAGCAAATATATATGTTGACAGCAGCAGAAATCAATACTAGCAACAATGAATATCAGTAGCAAGTATATATTTCAGTTTTACAAGTTATTACAGGATTACCACTAGTAAAGCAGTGAATACATTTATCAGTAATTATTATTTCAGAAATAGCCTCAAATTGCATCAAGGGAGGTTTTGATCAAATATTAGGAAATACTTTTTCACCAAAAGGGTTATCAAGCACTGGAACAGGATGTTCAAGGAAGTGGTGGAGTCACAATCCCTAGAGGCAATTGAAAGATGTGTAGGTGTGGCACTTGGGTTCATGGCTTAGTGGTGGATTTCCCCTTCTTGAAAGTGGGGGTTATATTTCCACTTTTCCAGTCGTCAGGAACTTCACCTGACTGCCATGATCCCTCAAATATAATGGCCAGTGGCTTAGCAACTTCACTCGCCAGCTCCTTCAGGACCCATGGATGGATTTCATCAGGTCCCACGGACTTGTGCATGTTCAGGTTCTTAAGATGGTCTCAAACCAGATCCTCTCCTACAGTGGGCCCGAGGTCTTCATTCTCACAGTCCCTGCGTCTGCCTTCCAAGACTTGGGTGGTGCGGTCAGAGCCTTTCCCGTTGAAGACCGAGGCAAAGAAGTCATTCAGAACCTCAGCCTTCTCCAAATCCAGGGTAGCCAGTTCTCCTGATAGCTTCTGGAGAGGGCCCATGTTGTCCCTGGTCTGTCTTTTATTTGCAATGTACCTATAGAATCCCTTCCTGTTCTCTTTCACATCCCTAGCCAAGTTTAATTCTAACTGTGCCTTAGCTTTCCTAACCTGGTCCCTAGCTTCCCGGACAACATCCCTGATTCTTCCCAGGCTGCCTGTCCTTGCTTCCATCTTTTATAAGCCTCTTTTTCCCCTTTAAGTTTCCTCAGCAGCTCTTTATCCATCCAAGGAGGTCTCCTGGCCCTCCTGCTGCACTTCCTTCTAGTTGGAATGCAACACTCATGAGCTTGTAGCAGGTGATCCTTGAGTATCATCCAACAGTCTTGGCCCCCCTGCCCTCTAGGGCTATATCCCATGGAGCCTTACTAAGCAGGTTCCTGAAGAGGCCAAAGTCTGCTCTCCTGCAGTCCACAGCAGTGAGTTCACTGCACGCTCTTCTCACTGTCCTGAGGATCTCGAATTCTACCATCTCATGATTGCTGCATCCAAGGCTGCCCTGGAGCATCACATTTCCAACAAGCCCTTCCCTGTTGGTGAGCACGAGGTCAAGCAGGGCACCTCTCCTTGTCAGCTCCTCTATTACTTGCAGAAGGAAATTGTCTTCCACACAATCAAGGAACCTCCTGGATCGCTTGTGCCGGTCCGTACCGTCACTCCAACTGATGTCAGCGTGGTTGAAGTCCCCCATGAGAACAAAGGCCTGCAAGCATGAGGCTGTTTCTATCTGTCTGTAGAGTGCTTCATCCACAGAGTCCTCCCAATAGGGCAGTCTGTAACAGATCCACACAGTAAGGTCTCCCATCGCTGTTCTCCCTTTAACCCTGACCCACAAGCTCTCTGTTAACTGATCACCTGTCCCCAGACAGAGTTCCATAGTCTCCAGCCTATCAGTGACTTAAATAGCAACTCTCAGTGACATAAATAGCAACTCTCCCTCCCCATCTGCCCAGCCTGTCTTTCCTAAAGAGCCTATAACCTTCCATTCCAACATTTCAATCGTAAGAGCCATCCCACCATGTTTCTGTGATTCCAATGATATCATACCCCCACAGATGTGCACACATCTCTAATTCTTCTTATTTATTCCCCATACTATAGATGCTTGTATAGAGGCATCTGAGCCAAGCTCAAAATTAAGCCTACTCATTGGCTGGAATGAGACCTCACCTGGAGTATTGTGTGCAGTTCTGGTGTCCTCAACATAAAAAGGACATGGAGCTGTTGGAACAAGTCCAGAGGAGGGCCATGAGGATGATCAGGGGACTGGAGCATCTCCCATATGAAGACAGGCTGGGAAAGTAGGGGCTGTTCAGCCTGGAGAAGAGAAGGCTGCCTGGAGNGAGGGCCATGAGGATGATCAGGGGACTGGAGCATCTCCCATATGAAGACAGGCTGGGAAAGTAGGGGCTGTTCAGCCTGGAGAAGAGAAGGCTGCCTGGAGACCTCATAGCAGCCTTCCAGTGTCTGATGCTGGGGTCTACAAGGATGCTGGAGAGTGATTTTTCATCAGGGACTGTAACGATAAGACAAGAGATTATGGAATAAAACTTAAACAGGGGAAATTCAGGGTAGATACTAAGAAGCAAGTTCTTCACTGGGAGGGCTGTGAGCTCTCATCTTTTCTGGGTAATCACTACTGTAGAAACCCTTGCTTGAGATTTCTGAATTAACCCAGGGGTGTCTTCGTCTTTAATAAGCTGATATTGAGACTCCTCCATCCGTAAAAAAAAAAGAGACTGCATTTGCCATTCACTACTAATGGTATACAAAGGTGTCGTTAATAATAATTCCAAAAATTGTGGACACCTGGGAGGTGTCACTGGGTCTCCCTGGGTGATGATAGGAGCTCCTCTACTTGTTTTGGGTAGTGGGGTGGGGAGACTGGACATAACAAGGTTGTTTGGGATGGGGGAAGCTGGGGGGATAACGCCACCCGGAGACCATGGGCTGCTGGTGCTGCCCCCATCGTGGTTCTCCCAAGGTCTGTGCAAGATGAGCATGGGAACCCCCTCTAACTGACCTGCTGTGAAACCTATTCTGCACAGGAGATCCCATAAGAGTCTCTATTCCAGATCCTGTTCCTGTTTTCAGGGGTGGGGTAGGGCAGGGTGGGGAAACTTGCTTTATGTCAAATTATTAATTTTATTAATCAAATTGTTAATATCAGATTAATTTCAGTATTTCAAGCATTTTATCCCTTATTCTTATTACTCTGACCTTCCTTTAACATCTGTGTAACCCTGACATGAGCTTCTTTTTTACATATTATTGCTTTGGGGTGCTTCCCTGCCCTTATTGCCTCTCTATGTGGGCTGTCCAATTTTGCAGCCTTTGGGCTATGGTATTCCAGTCCCAGGTTTCATGGCATAACATTAAGGCCAAGACTTTTGTGTCCATCTGTGTTCCATCCCACCCCCACCCCCGCTGCACTTTGCAAGAGTACTACATCAGGATTACTCGAGGGAGGAGGAGGGAGATAACCCCTTGATCCCAGTGTCTTTCTAGTAGCATGTATTATCACAGATAACAGGGAAAACGTATTCACTCCAGCCCCTCCATCGGGACTTAGAAGAAATAATCTTCCTTCCAGGGCTATTTGTCTGGCTTCAGTCTCAGTAAGGATCACAGTTCCACCCCTAGGTGCTAGCACCACACCACCCATTCCACCCAGTCTTCATGGGGCTTTGTGCTGTGCAACAAGGACAGCTGCCTTAGCTCTTCAGCATTGACATCTGTAGCGGTCACCATGACCCCAGGCAGCAGGGGGGCTCCCTCCTCTCCAGCAGGAGCTGGGGTTGTACTGGCAAATTTTCAATACTGGGGTACATGAAGCCTGCAATAGCTGGGCGATGCTTGGGTAACGAAGCAGGGGTGGGAGACCCACCACCAGAATTAAAGCCCTCCTCCTCATTATCCACTCTCAGTGATCCAGTCTCTTGAGACCAGGCAGGTAGGCTCTTGCTCTGGTTGTCATACAGCCAGAGGTCTGAGGCTTATTTGTATTTGTCTAATTGGTTTGCAACAAAACCGTAGGATTCTAGGGGAACTGCTTGTGCTTCTGCATCCTTAGCTGATGGCAAAGTTTCCAGTTCCTGCCAAACAGTGTTAAACAAAGCACGCATGTTTGCCAACGCCTCCATGAGAAGCCTGATGAAGGCCCCCTGGCCATCTTCTTGTCCTGCATTTATGAGCATCCTGAGCCACTTCTGAAACTCTGCTCACAGCATTTCCCAATTCAAACAATTCTCAGACACCAAATACCTGCCCCCAAAGGATTTTCTACCCCTTTGCCTCCTGCCTTTTTCACTGTTCTTCTGCCACCTCCTCCTGAGCATCTATGACCTGTCTACCACAGAACTCCACTCCTGACACCAATTAATGCCACAACCCAGTTCTGTTACCTGCCCTGCTGGACTCTGTCATGCACAAAGACACGGAGGATTTATTACCTATGTTCTTTACTTCATTACAGTTTACTACTATCAAAGCAAATATAGTTGCAATTGGCAAAACAAGTATACCTATACTACCACAAACTACCAGAAAACAAATATATACGTGCACAGCAGCAGCAATCAATACTAGCAGCAAGTCTGTTTCAATAGTACAGATTACTGCAGAATTAAGACTTGTAAAGCACCAAATATACTTATCAGCAATTACTAACATGCAGACTTTCTATATACATATATATAAATGTATTTAAAAATGTTACCAGTACCAAGTGCTCAGCAAACTGATCCAAGCAATGAGGCCAGTCGACAAAAGAAGTCTCACTTGGACAATGATCCGCATGATGAAGCCCAGAGTCATCCTGGTGTCCCTGGCAACGGTCCGCTCTGCTGAGGAAATCTCATGGGGTAAAGGGGCTTGTGTGTGGGAAAGAGTCTCCATTTGGGGTAGAAAGTAAATCATAGAATCATAGAATAGTTAGGGTTGGAAAGGACCTTAAGATCACCTAGTTCCAACC
>NDXB01002090.1:0-18122 GCA_002631895.1 Agapornis roseicollis
TTCAAGGCCAGGTTGGACGAAGCCTTGGGTGGCATGGTTTAGTGTGAGGTGTCCCTGCCCATGACAGGGGGGTTAGAACTGCATGATCTTAAGGTCCTTTCCAATCCTAACTCTTCTATGATTCCAGGGTAAGCAGGGCTGCACACATCTCCCTCTCGATAAGCACTGTGAAGGCAGCTCACATCCTTCATTCTCTCAGTCCTGTTTTGCCAGCCAGAGGATAGGTAGGTTGGACACTGCTGTTTCAGTTCCCCTGCCAGAAGTGACGGGTGAGCTTCCCATGTGCTTCAGCATCCTCCTACATTCCAGGAAGGACCAGCTAATTAGTACAATAAGGAAACAACAGGGCAAGAGAGAGGCAGGAGAGGGAAGGGCTTCCCTGTTTTACACTGGAAGAACAGGTTTGTTTAATTGCATTTTAATTTGAGAGAATTGCAATTTTGCAAGGTGCACCATGGAGCCTACACCTGAAAGTGTCTGAGCAAGTCATGTTAAGAGTTAGGTAACTGCAATGTCTGTGGACAGAGGGAAGAAAATACATGAGTTAAGAACCAGAAAACATAAATTACAGTCCATTCAGAAGGAAGGGAGCTCCAGCTTAGAAATAGAGATCAAATTTATCTGAAACTCAACATGTCCCCAAAGGTTGAGTGTTACTGAAAAGATTTTTTTGATAAAAGAAGGATGTGTCACACAACAACAGTTTTTAAACTGCACAACATTAGACAGCCACCCTGCCCACACAGCAGCTCCTTGCAATCACCACCACCTCTTATTCTTGACTCTCTGCCAAAACACATGAGTCAGAGTATTACTAGGACCTGCATGGCTGATAGACACCCAGCCTGCTCTCCAGAGGTCCAGAGGAGGAGGAGAAGGAGTGGGAAGCCCCTCAACTCATTTTTCCTCCAGTGCACCAGTTTGAGTTTGAGTAGGTCCCAGCTGTTGGAAGCTCCTGAATGGAAGCACATGGGAATGGCCAAATGACCACGAAGAACCAGAACTTCACTGTTATGTTTCTTTTCAGAGCAAAAAGCTTGTTCTCATCCTAAGACTTGGTTTTAGAAATTAACTATAGCCTGAAAATTTGCACCACAGATTAGTCACATATTTCTATCCAGCAGCAGCATCATGAATCCTGTCAGTTTGCTTTTGCACAAAGATCAGTTCCACAGTAGAGGTCTATTCTGAGAGGCACAGAACAGCAGGGCTTCTGTAAGATAAGTGGGCAGCGTAACACCACACCATTTTCAGACGACTTAATTATTAATCTGTTCTAATCAGGCACTAGAACAGGGGGAAAGTGACTGTTTCCTTAGCAGATAGTTCCAGGATTCAAATCAAACAGCAGGTTTCCAAGGTAATGCTGCATAAGGCTTTGAGTTCAGTATCACTGCATAAGGCTTTGAGTTCAGTATCACTGCAAATATGCAAGTCCCAGATAGTCATGCAAAGACCTCTGTAAACAGGAAAGGACCTGATGTTTAAATTGCAGCCATGACTGTAGAGAGGCATGCTGGAGAACACCTCAGCAGTCAGCCTGCCCCTGGGGACAAGAGCCATAGATAAGATGCTCTCAATTCACTTACTGACTCATTAATAGTTGCAATTAGTGCATGCCACCCTGCTATACATGCCCCCTTCTCCTCCCTAGATCCTTTTTACAGCCTTTTGCTTATTCTGTCCCCTGCTTCATGTTGTAACATCCTCATCTATGGGCCTTATATTGGTCAAGGGACAGGTTTCTTGCTACTAACATTTCTGAGCCCTTTCCCATGCAAGCATTTGATCTTTGCTCTTGAGGTATGACTGAAGTGTCTGACACCATCTTCTCCTGCAAAATGAACTACCTCAATGCTCTCCCTTTGCACAGAGAAATGGCAACGGGGAGCACTGAAGGCAATACACCTGGTTAGTATAAGTAAGCAGCTATAATTACAATAAGTCAGTCTGGCTGCAAAGGGAATAACACTGGCCTGGTCTGATGTGACAGAATGACCACTCAGCTGCATGCATACCAGATCCAGCAGGCTCAGGGAACTCTATTAGCCATAGCTTGCAACAACCAATTGTCTCCAAAAGGAAGGACTAAACGTATTTTCTATTTTTACACCTAGTAACAAATATTCACAAATACAGCAATACAATAAGATAGTAATAAATCAGCAATGTAACTCTGTATTATTCACATACCTCTAAATTTAGACCAACAGCAGTTTACCCTGGAAAAAATAAGTTACAGGTGCTAACTCTACTGAGCTGATATGAAGCTGTATAAAGCAGGAACTTGAATAGCCATTTTAAATTAAAATCTCATGGTTTGGACAACGCTACCTGTACATTATAGATGGTAGATTCACCTGTCATAGCAGTCAATAGTCACCTTACATTGCCTGGATGACCCATAAATATTCCCTGAAGAGCATACACACAAAGTAAAATAAAAGAAGTGGCTGTTCAAGGAAATTTTCCAGGAAGAACAGATATTCTCTGGCTCTCACCCATTAAACCTACTCCTGTTTTCAGAGAAAATAAGGAGAAAAATGACCACAAACAAGCTGTTATTCTTCTGGTTGATATCTGAACTAATGGCATAAGACATTCAGCAGAATTATAAAAGAGTAAGTGGCTCCCCTCCAAGTGGTGGAATTACTCCTAGGATTCTGATGGCCCCTCATTCTGAGGTCCAGCAGATCCAAAAGATGATACAAGCTATGAGCAGGGAAGTCCTGAGTCACACAGCACCTCGTCACCAGCACATCCTAACTTGGGCTCCCAGCACATGCCCCCCACACCACCACCCACCTCAGCAGCAGGCACCACACAGCCAAGCAGGATTACCCCTTACAATCAGTGAGAGAAGTTCCAAAAACTTCTGTTAGCATCAGGTGTTTCTGCAGCAGGATCTGGAAGATGACTAGTCACTGGTAACAAGCAGCACATACCTCGCTTTGCTGCTGCCTCTTGTCCAGAGAGGACACTGGTCATCTTGTTGAGGAGCAGCAAATCCACTGCTAACAGATCTACACAAGGTTGCCATACATTGCTTGAATCTTGAATGCAACTATGCTGACATTTTCCAAAGGATTATCCATCATATGGCTGACCAAATCCATCCAATGGAAGTCTCATTCACATATCCCTTACCAGTTACTTTCCATGGGAACCTTAAACCAAAACTCAGCCACGTGCAAGGCAAGCAAGCTCCCTCAGCAGCCACACTGGGTAGAGGAGAAAAGAATACTAAGTACCACAGCAGCAGCAGTGATGCCAGGGGATGTGAGCCTTGTGCTCAGCCCATCAAAATAAGAAACTGGATTTCACATCTCTCCAGCTGCAGGCCAAATGAAGGAACTTCCAAAAGTTCAAGTATATTCTCTAGGAGGACAAAGCAGCAGCACTTGAAGCAAAAATGCCTTGCTGTCAGCTATCCTAATGGTGCTCAAGGGCTTTCCTCACAAGAGTTTGTCTTGCCTGCTGCACCTATGTCAGCTACTACCAACTTAGTGCTGTATGGAAAAGGAAACACCATAAAACTGAATAAGCCAGTAGTATGATTGAAAAAGGAAAAGGAAGGCTGTGGGGCTGATGAAAGAATCTATTGCAAGGAAGAGCCACAGAAAAGAGACCCTGACTCAAGCTCCAGAGCAAGTCTAGTTCAGATTTCCAGACATCCCACTACAGCACAAGTAGTGCTGTCATCTTTGTTTTGCCAGTAGTCAACTATATTTTGGGGGATTGCAACATCTGAGAGGGATGTGCAGTTGTTACCTTTTTCATTCATTTTTGTTACTATCATCTTGTTGTTATCCTGGTTATTAGCTTCCCCACCTAAGGCACAAGCAAGAACTATACAACCACTAAACATCTGTAGACACTGCACCGGTTTGGAGCAGTTCTGACAGTTAAGGTATAACTACAAAGTAAATATGAACTATACTCCCTCAAAGGTAGTAAGAGAGATCTCCAGAGATGATAAAGCATCTGGGAAAAGGAAGTGGAGAAAAACAAATCTCTACACAGAACTTTGTATGAGAGATTATTTTCTTTTATCTTTGCTCTTTTTAATTCAGGCTATCAATTTCAGGAGCAAAAGTCCATTGAGAGGTTGGAGACAAGCAGAGCTCCACTTTTAAAATATGTGTAATGCTTATCTGGCCACTCACTAAAGCACCAGAAAAGCCTTCAGAAAGTCAGGCAGTATCTAAGTGTGCAACTCTTCACACAGAGCTTCAGGAAAAGATATCTTTCAAGCAGTTGCAGAAACAAACTCCCTGCAAATCAAACCAATGCCAGAAAGGAGTACAGAAAACAAGTATCAAGCTAGAGACAGGATAATTGCAAAAACTTACTTTCTTGCCTTTTGTAGTAATAAAATCCAACAGTTCCTTCTCTAAAGACTCATGGGTTCAATATTAAGTCCAAGCCAGGACATAAATCCAGTTAGCACATTGAATTAGCACCATTCTGTATCATTCTCAGATACCTGAGTTTTCACTTGAGGTATTATAAAGTGTTCCTAACTGATGTAGTAATTGAAGAAAGGGCAAGAACATAGGCTAGGCAATCGATTCACTATTTAAGAAACACATGCAGCCCTTGCTGTCATATCTAAGCCTTGTCATCTCGGGGCAGTTCCTGTTGGGAAGACAGGACTGAATTACAAAGATTCAGGAATACAGCCACTCATTGCACTGCTGACCGCTGTAAAAATGAGGTCTTGCTGTCTATTTTTGTTTAAACACATATAATCTGCAGGTTATATGCAAAAGACAACACTGATACATCAAAAGCAGTACTGCTGACAACTGCAAAACAAATGTATACAGGTAATTAAAGTGTTCCTTCTCTCAGAGGAAGAGCTATCCTGTCTCATCACTCTTCTGGGTGATCCCCCCTCTCACCATGCAGTATGGCATCCACCCTACTAGGTGTGTTCATCCCCTCCCAAATCACCATCAGCTGCCAGCCCTCACAGCCCTTTCCCCAGAGACCCTCCACCTTGGCTCACAATCTAGCCCATATCAGATGCAGGGGCCCAAGAGCTGGTATAGAAGAAAAGGGATAATATCCTGGAGAGATGGAGCTGTCCAGCATCTGGCCAGACATTCACCACTTCTTCACTCAAGCATGCAATATACTGTTTTCGCGGGTATAACCTATTGATTGTCCAAGAACTTATATAGGAGAACCCAAACCCCTTGAGGACTACTGCATTGTGGCAATAAAGTATTGTTAAAGTTACTATTTCATAGAAAGCTTCTGTCCTGATAATACAGACCTTGAAACTCCCAAGCTTTAGAATAGGATCATCAAGCTGATCACAGAGCTGCCCAAGGTCACCAGGACTGAGATGCAGGGGCAATGCTTAGGCCCCTTTCCACAAACACCTGTAGCTAAGAGCAAAGGAATATTCCACTGTCCATAGAAAGTTTATGGCTAAGGAGTTTGCTATTCATGTCAGACTCCTAAACCCACTTCTCTGCAGATACATCAGGGCAACCTGGATCACTTAGCAATAGAGAAGCAAGTATGATTTTTGGCATAAGGATGATCCCAATTCATTTTCTGTATCTGCAGGTTACAGAAAACTGTCTTTGTAAAAACAGATTTTTAACAGGAGCAGAGAGAGTTTGTCATTACAATTCTAGCACACCACTGAAACACTATTCAAGCCATTACTCCCACCTTCATCTTCTTGGGGTTAAAACCCAACTTCACATGTTTCAGAAGGGAGCATCCCTATCATGTAAAAACAGACTCTTCTGCTTCTACCTCCAGGTCTCAGGGAGACTCACCCAGGACATACTCACCCTTCACATGATGGTAGTCACGCCTTCTAATGTGAATCACAAAACAATTGCTCAAGGTGAACAGCTCTGTTCATGGAGCATTAGGTTGGACAGTACTTTAGTATCAACCCTGTTACATTAACTGCATCACTATCCAAAAGCGAAGAGTGAAAATAAGTGTTTTAAGCGAATTACCTGCACAATTTACCAAAATTAGAGTTTACTGTAGCTCATAAGTAACCACACTGAAGGACTACAGAACACAGAAGGGTAAAACAGTACAAAGGGGATGACTGGCAGAGTTGCAGTGTTTGGTCCTGGCCCGTGTTTATTTTACAGGTTGAGTTTGAAAGACCATTATCCCACTTCCTTTCCGAAAAGCAGCACAATATGATCTGCTAATGAATTCACGTCATTACAATAAAAGAAAAAGCAGGTCATCCAACCTGCACGCATCGGTTGCGTCATGCTCTTCCCTGCTCCCTTCCGATACACAACCGAACTACACACCGTGGGGACCGCCGTGCCCTGCCCGGCACAGGGAACCACAGCGAGCTCAGCCCGTCTGCAGCGGGACCTCAGCTGCAGTGAAAGCGCAAGACACGACCCACCGCAGGCGCGGGCATGGTTGTGGGCTCTGCTCCTCGCCTGCGTCCAGCCCCTTCCAGCGCGGAGCCGTGACCCGGGGACGCACACAGCAGGTGCAGCCCGCTGCAGAGGAACCCACGGTGAATGGAACCGGCTCCGCAGCCGTTCCCGCGGGAGAACTTGCACCGGGGTGAGGCTGCGCTGCTGCTGAGCTGCCCCGGGTACCTCTGCAGGCAGACCCCACTCGCACGGGTTACCCCGTGTCGGGGAAGTAAACGGACAACCTCGGAAATGCCCCCCAGCGGGGCCGGGATGAAGCCGGAGTGCGGCACCGCAGAGCGCCGTCACTCACAGCCTGACCCCTCCATCCCGGCTCCCGCTCTGGCAGGCGGAGGGATGCGTGAGAACCCCCCGGAGAGCTCCGGAACGCACATCGGCGGGAGGCGGCTCTGCTGAGTCACGGCCGAGCCCGGCCGCCCCCCGCGGCACTCACCTGCGGGCCGCTCCGCACCCCGCTGGGAGGGCCGCGGCCAGCGGCTGCCGGGCGGTTCAGCGCTCCCGCGCCGTTGCAGACGCCGCGTTCCCGTGCCCCCTCCGCGGGGTCGCCGCCGCTGCCGCCCTCCTCGGCAGCGGGGAAGAGCCCGCAGCAGCGCTGGAAGCGCGCCACGGGCTGTGAGCTGCGCAGGGTGCGCAGCAGCCAGGCCATGCTGCCGCTGCCGCGACCCGGACCGCGCTGCGCCCCGCGGGGCAGCGGCAGGTGCGCCCCGCCCCGCCCTTCCCCGCCCCGCAGGTGCGGTGCCCCGCCCGGGAGCTCCCCCTGCCGGCGGGGCCGCGGGAGTCCCCAGCCCCGCGGGACCGGGTGCGGAGTGCGGCGGTCCCATCCCCCCCAACCCCCCCGAACCCCCCAGGAAATTCAGCTGTTCCATCTGGTTTTGTCGGTTTCCTACCCTGGTAAAATCCTGGGTGAAAACTGCCTTGAGAGAAACGCCACTGCTTTCTTTACCTAAACCGCCCTGGAGCTCACCAAAACCCTTGGAAAACCCTCGGAAAACCCTCAAACAGAGAACAGGCAGGCAAGGAGGCTGCAGCAGGGAACCTCTTCCCCTCCCAGGGCTGGCAGTCGTCACCACTCCACTGGGTGGAAGGGATGTTCGATCTTTTCTCCCATCAGCTCCCTCTCCAATGTAAGGTGTATCCTGGGCTGCCCCTGGTTTCAGTTTGACCCATCTTGGAGCCAGCATTTATTTTTTCTCTTGAATATGTACATGCATGTCTTGTATACATACACAGGTATGGATATCCATGCATCTCCCTTAAATACAGCTATGGACTTTCCCAAAGAAGAGGGACACTATCACTTGGAAGATACCCCTCAAGCTCCTTGGGCTGTGAAACTTGACACAGATGGTGATTATTCTTAAAATATTAAGGACCTTAGTTCTGTTGGTGCATTTGGTTTTTTATACAACAGCCCATTTCCACCCTCAGGAATATATTTCATGCAAGGATTGCATAATCAGCATTTGCTTAATGTAGGCTCATTGCAAATTTGTTACATTTTTTCCCTCTCAAATACTCCAAATTATCCAGGATTGCATCAAAGCTTTTCTTTCCGGAGCCCTTGAAAACCAAAGCCATGTTCCATGTCCCCATGCTGTTGCTTGGGCTGACTGCAGGAGATGCTTACTCAGACACTCTCGAGATGGCTGGGTCATCTCATCACCTGGCCATAGCTCAGGCCAGGCCAGCTCTGTAGCTTCTGCGTGGGCTGCAGGGATGGATCTTCTTTACTCACGGAATGATATCATAGAATGGTTTGGGCTGGAAAGGACCTTAAAGAGCTAGTTCCAACCCCCTGCCATGGGCAGGGACACCTTCTACTAGACCAGGTTGCTCTAAGCCCAACCTGGCCTTGAACATTTCCAGGGATGGTGCAGCCACAGGTTCTCTGAGCACCCTGTTCCAGTGTCTTGCCACCCTCACAGTAAAGAACTTCTTCCTAATATCTAATCGAAGTCTATTCTCTTTCAATTTAAAGCAATTCCCCCTTTTCCTGTCCCTACATACTCTCGTAAAAAGTCCCTTTCCATATTCCTTGTAGGACCTCTTTAGGTATTGCAAGACTATTTTAAGGTCTCCTTGCAGTCTTTTCTTCTCCAGGCTGAACAACCCAACTCTCGGTCTGTCTTCATAGGAGACGTGCTCCAGCCCTCTGATGATTTTCATGGTCTCCTCTGGACTTGCTCAAGCAGACCCAGGTCCCTCTTCTGTTGGGGGCTCCAGAGCTGGATGCAGTACTGCAGGTGAGGTCTCACAGGAGCAGTGTAGATGGGTAGACCCCCCTCCCCTGACCTGCTAGTCACATTTCTGATGCAGCCCAGCATACGGCTGGCTTTCTCATTTTCTTTTCACTCCCATCCAGACTCTAGGGCAGACTCAGTATATCTCATCTAATTGTTTTGTGTGATTCATTTATCTTCTCAAAATGCAATCTTGTGTCATCTGAGGCTTGCCCAACCACAACTCCAGGTGACATCTTGTTTCAAGTGCTTTCCTCATTGCTTGTGTACACACACACTCATCAGCGGCTGTGATGATAGGTTTGCAGCTCACTCACTTGTTGGCAGAATCAGTTCACATGGGCTGAGGAGGGAGGCTGCCCATCCCAGCTTGGTTACATGTTTATGTTGTTTGCCTGAAGGAAGTATGCATTGTTTCCTTTGGGTTTTGTTTTCTTTTTTAATGGCTGTATAACATATTATGTGCACTCATAAGCATCTGGGAAGCTTTTCTGTTCTTTTTCCTCTTTCTCGGATATGTGAATGTCGTGATTTAACCCCAGCTGGCAACTAAGTACCATGCAGCCACTTGCTCAGTCCTCCCCTATAGCAGGATGGGGAGGTGAACTGGAAAAAAGGTAAAAACTTTGGGTTGAGATAAGAACAGTTTAATAATTGAAATATAAGCAAAATATAATAATAATAATAGTAGTAAAAGTAATGATAAAAGGGAAAAAAGAGAGAGAGGCATAAACCCCCAGAAACACAAGTGATGCACAATGCAATTGCCCACCACCCTCTGACGAGTGCCCAGCCCGCTCCTTGAGCAATGACTGACCCCTCCTCACCAACTGCCCCCGGGTTATATACTGGGCATGATGTGCTGTGGTATGGAATACCCCTTTGGCTTGTTTGGGTAAGGTGGTCTGTCTCTGCTTCCTCGTGGCTTCTACTTATTGGCACAGCATGAGACTGAAAAGTCCTTGATCAGGGTAAGTGTTACTGAGTAACAACTAAAACATCAGTGTGTTACCAGCATTGTTTTCAGACTAGATCCGAAACACAGCACTGCACCAGCTGCTGGGAAGAAAATTAACTCTACCCCCCATGAAACCAGGACAGTGAAACATCCACAAGTGTGGAATTTCAGTTCAAAATTGTATTTATGTTGCTTAATTGCTTCTACATAGACTGACTTCAGTAGTAGACCTGGATGAGTTCAGTCCACACTTTTTTCATGGTTATTTTCTTTGTATTACAGAGTCTTCAAAATAATTTCACTCTTACTTTATCCACCTATATGACAATAAGTACAAGGGGTTTTAACACATTACACTGAAAAGTAAAATTCCAGCCCTGCCAGTGCAGTCAGGCTGGGAGTTTTGCCATTGATGCCAGTCAGATAGGATCTCATCCAGAGACACAGCATAAAGCAGGAAAACAGGAATGAAAGTGCACAGCCAGGGCCAGAGATCTGTAGGTATTTTTAAACATCTCTTTGTCAACCACAAGTCAATATTTATCTGATCTACCTACATACTTGTGTCTCCCCATTGTCATTATACTACTGTCCAAGTATTAAAGTAGAACTAATAATTTGTACCTAAATCTTCTTCAGGCAAACACTTAGGTTAGTGTGGCTGGGCCTCAGTGAGGATGTAAGCATCCAGCTGGAAAGAATTCAGGGTGACTGAGACATGTGGGGGCATTTTACAGGTGCTTGGGAACCCGTGGGTGCAAATATTCAGCAAAAGGGATTTGTGGGAACACTTGGAGAGGCAAGATGCCTAACATTCCTTGAATCAACATGAGCAGCTATAAGCGGTACATGGATGGAATGGATGATGGAAGTCTGTGACCCCTTTTGCTAAGGAAAGTGATTTGTGAAAAGTTACGTTCCTAACACAGACTGATTTCTGGAATGAAAAAACATTTTAGGTTCTGTTGAGGACACAAAGAAAACTCATTGGTGGCTTTTGGGCATTTTCTTAGAAAGGTAATGGTCAATCTGCATCTACCACCTCCCCTTCACCAGCTTTTTAACCATCTGACAAATTCAAGTCACATTAACTATGGGAGCAGAGGTTTCCCCAGATTTCCAGTCCTGTGGTTTTAGGGAGAAACAGCAGTGGAACAGCAGACAACACAATTTGGCTGCCGGATGGCCCCACTCTAGACACACTTAATTCCAGGTGTGCTGCTGGCAATTCCACCTCTTGCATATTCAGTACCTAACAGGTACAGGCATTGCTGCAGGACACAGCAGTGTGGTTATGGGGAACTGGGAAGAGGAAAATAGAGGTACTTCCAGAATGGAATAGGTGATCATAGGAAGGACCATGACACATCACTAGGAGGTGTCTGGGCCACAAAGAGAATGGAGGGTTTCAGGAGATAATCGGAGCAGAAGACTAACTTAACTTCCGTAGTGGAAAGCGCCTAGTGATATGGAATAACAATCTATAGGAAGCTTGTTTTATTGTTTGTACTGCTCATGGAACAACTTGTTTATTCTTGCTCAAAGCAAGAGTATGAATAATTCCTCTTCTATTCCTCCTTCAGAAGAATGCCCTAACCACCTTTTCCTGAGAGCTACCTCACATTACCTCTGGTGGCCAAGAAAAATATTCTGGATTTGGCTCCTTGAAAGATTTTATTTAATAAAAAAGTAATAATAACAATAAACAATAGATGAAAGATCCAAGAGCTGTCCCACACTTTGTGTGGCTGTCATGGTTTAAGAAGAAAATCAACTTTATCCCAGCCAAAACACGGGCAGTGGCTCACAGAGATTTTCTGACATTTAGAAAGCCAGTTTTCTGTAAAACCAGTGGAAGCAACATCAGTGCAAAGGACTAGATGAGCAACTTTCTGAGAGTGTCTAAATGAAGCTGCTTACAAACTGTCCAGCTGCAAAAAAACCCTGGTTTTAAAGCTTTAATGGTGAAACCACCTCATCTAGGACCAAAATGTCTCACTAATACCTGATCAGCATTCAGCTACATTTTCACAAGGGAAAAAAAGAACCTCTGGGCTGACGATACATGTGAAAGATGAGCATACAAAGGATAACTTTAGAGAAAGCCTAAAATAGTGCCTTGCGCTGACGGCATTTCCTTAACAACAACGGGTGTCACTGTCATGACGGTGGATGATTTTGCTTCCAGCATCAACAAAGATAAAAGCTAACAACAAATTCCATGACTGGGGGTGGATAACGATGCCAGGAGAACACAGCTCAATTTTTGGATGCCAGCATGAGTTTGCAATCCTGACAGCCAGACAAGTCGTTGTTTTGACTCGTAAACTAAGTGAATGGGTCTGGAGGAACAAATACAAACACAGCTTTCACTGTAGCTCTACAGACAGCAACCACATTTCACTACAGAAGATTGTACAAGAGTTACTTCAGCTGATGGCCTTTTGAGGCAGCAAGAGTTAATTAGCTTTACACAAAAATGTCAGTCCTGCAATGTTCCAGACTGAGATGACACGAACATGGACAAACTGAAGCCTCCAACAAAGCTGAGTAGACACAGAGCCACTGCATTACGTTTCTGGTACCATCGGTACAAGTCTGTACTAATAGCTGGAGGAGTGATGAGGATTTGTCAGAGTAGAGGTACAAACACCAGCACACTGGGACCTGGGACCACAGAGCTTGATGATGGGATGTGGGCTTTGCCAGAGGGAAGCTTGGGACTCAAATTACAGGTTTTGCTGCAATCCCTCTTCTTCACCATTTGAAGACTCTTATGGCTAGACGCAGAGATCCTTTGTCCATGCAGTGAAGACAGAAATCCCACCAACTCATCAGTATCATGGCACATTGTATTTAAACATATTTTAAACAAATTTTCTTTCCTAGCTTCATCATCTATGTTTTCATTATCTCTAGTAATTTTCTCTACATACCTGTGGCCCAACTCTTTACTTTCATCTTCATCAATCTTTTTGGCAATTTGTGTTTTTCACTGCTTATAGTGCAAAAGAAACCATTACAATTTATATGTTTTAATACCAAAAGATCCAAGTACTCTTTTCATAAGAATCTTACATTTTTGCTTTATTTAGTTGACATGTTCCTGAGCACATTATTTTTTATCTGAGACCTTCATACTGAATGTCAGACCCAACCACCCACTAACCTCATGAGGAACAAAATGGAGCTTTCTTGGCTTAGCTGAAAGAACTGAAGATTGTGAAGTCTGATGAAGAGGTGGCAAAGTTCTGTAGAATGTGCCCTTCAAACCCAATGCATGACAGACTATGGGTTTCACAAGCACTGGAAAATTTTGCTTTTGATTTAATGCATATCAAACCTCAAAATTTATTTTGAGGAAAATCTCTTAGGAAGGAAAGAATTGTTTGCAACGTAGGTCAATAAAGAAAGAATCACAAAGCTTTGTCGGAATGGTCTTGCATCTCCAATGCAAGGCCATGAATAGGTACAATTCTCATTGACTCTCATCTCAATTTGAGATGTAACAACATAAAACCAGGTTGGTTTGGCACAACAGGAGTAATGGGTCTCAAGCTACATGGTTTTTATGCATTTTAAGACAATAAGAAAATGTTTTCTATGTAAATGTCTTTGTTAGTTTAACTGAGAAGTATAGCAAGATTCTCTAATATCTCCACAGCCTTCAACACACTGAACACATAACTGATTGTCTTTGCACAGATGGTCTTAAAAACACAAAGCTCCAGCAAACAGTATGTGCTAAATATATCAGCCTTTTATGGCCCAAACTCCCATAACTTTGGGCACAGGAATAAAATTTAATTGTAGACCCATATTTTTATAATTCTCACATAATTTTATCATAAAATTCTTGATTTTTATATATATATGTGGTCATATTTTCAGGTTTAGAGAGTATGAATGAAAAACAAAGTGAATTTTAGAACTTGGAAAGATGAAAGCATCTCCAAAAATGCAAGAGAATGTGCTGAAGTTGCAGCTGCTGTCTTGGGTAGGAATAATTAACTTTTCTGTTCGCAGTGTAAGTAACCAGATAATGCTATGTAATTGCTTATGATTTGCATTGCTTGAAATGGGATTGCTAATTTCCAGCAATGATTAGCATGTCATTTAAATAATTATTCTGCACCATATCACTTGGACACTTCAATTGCATGCACATCTACCGTGAAATTCCTAGAGGTGTTCTCAACGTTTCTGGTTATTTGTAGGCTATACGATACTTTGGCTGTTTCAGTGTTTTGGGAAATGACAGCAGAAGAGAAATTAATAATGCTGTCTTTAAATATAAAACTTAGCCCTTGGGATCTTTAAAGCTTGACTATCATTAATGTTGACTAGGGGGTCTGATTTTATTTACAATACCATATACTAGCCCTCTGAGGAAAAGAAACCTGATTGTCTCAGCAGCAGTCTAGGATTGAAATGGAGAAAACTCTTCCCTTTGGGTTGAGTTTTGCCTTGATGTACTTGAAAGCATGGAAAGGATTTCTAGGGTTTTTTTACAGTGGCTCCCATGCTGCTGCCTGGTGCATTTGGGCATAGAGCAGTCAGTGCCTGGACTGAACAGATGACATAAAACCAAGGGAATTCGGCAGTCTCTGTAAATCACCCTTCTAAGAGCAACTGGAAGGGTCTTTGCTGGCGGTGACCATATCAAAGATCGTTACAACCAGGTGTCCTGGAAATGGCCAGTCTGATAGCACAACTTTGTTACAGATATGTGGGTACTGCTGGAAGGGCTGAGCTGAACAAATGTTCTTTCTCTTTGCTTGTTTTATTCTGAGACAACTCCTGGCATGTCCTCTTGAACAAACCCTCATTCAGCATGTGAAAAACCAGTGACAACATGACAGTTCTCACGTACTTATTACTGAATATCGTGTAATACCCCACTTTTTACAATTGCCTTGCCTTTCAAGCACGGTATTACTCTAGAAAGGCTGGGTTTGCTGTGAGCCCATGTGCACAGAAGGAAGCAGAAGGGTGTGCTGTCTTTCAGCAGTAAGATGTTAATGGGACATTCACACCCAGCACATACAAAACTGAGCAAAAAATTGCTGGAAAGGAGCTGATGACTTTAACCACATACCTTTTCTGCAGGAAAAATAATTCATACTTGTTAATGCTGGGGAGCAGTGGTTTATCCTGCCCTGGCAGAGGCAACTTTTGAATGTTTTCTGTGTGATGCACATTTTTCCATGGTTCTCCATCCTGTTCAGAGCACAGGATGAATTTTAAAGCCAAGTACTTCTCCACCCTGCCCCTTGGTAGTTTCTTCTTAGTGATACCTTCCATGTATGGAACCTCCTGCCATCATCTTTGTATCTGCAGCACTGTTTTCTAAATGTTTATTGCTGCTTGATGCCAGCATGAGCCACTGCTACTGAACACTGGTTAGGAATGCAGCAGACTGAGGGAGTTTTTCTTTCCTCTATACTTTCTTTACCTGCAGTATGCAGCTGGGCATTGTCAGGGCCAGTTAACCTGGCTGTGAGGATTGTTCAATCCCCACAGAGACTCAGCCAACAAAAAACATCCTGAGAAGGGCAACAGTAGCTTTTGCTGAGAGCTCATGAATTGTAAAATCCTTTTTTTCCCAGGTAATTTATGAATTTCAGCAAAATGTCTGTTTGGGAGCTAACAGTGCAGAGACGGAAGGATGGGAGTGGAAAATGAGTAATTAAATGGATTGAGGCTAGTGTACCCAGCCCATAACTTTATCTTTAGTTCATAGGTTTATTTAGTTTGTAGGCATGAACTTTGGGTAACTAACACTTTTTAAGCCACTAAAAAAATACATGCTCGGTCAATTCATTCAATTATGAAGAGCTTTGAAAACTCTACTTTTCATTCTATTGCCACCCACATTACAGATGTCATTCCAAAACCATAAATAGCTCTTGGGTTTTTTGCTTTATTTCTACTATTTACATGACAAACCTTAATGTCATTGGTCCTATTTTAAAGACAGCAAGGAATCCCACACCCATATGTCAATGTTTTGACATTGATTGACTGGAAGTAAACCAAGAAGGATACATAAGTACATTTTTTTACGGTATAGTAGATAGAAACAGTTATTAGAAGGTCTGACATCATTTGCCTTGATTCATTAGATATAATAAAAGTCATCCACTTCAAGCACTGGAAGCTATGGAATAATGTACAGGGCAGTAAGAAAAAACTTTTATATTCTGGGAATTTGCCCTGATTCTAGCAATTAATACTCAGCTACTGATGAAGGAAGGGTACTGCTGTTCTTACATTTGGATAAGTGAAGTTGAGGTTACTGTTTCTTTCAGGTGTGACCAGCATCCTTCCAGAGCTTCAGACTGTCCCGCCCTTGCTCTCTGAACAGTTTGCAAGCACTTAAAAATGTGTGTCCGAGGGGCGGAGAGACGGAAGGAAGGAAGGAAGGAAGGAAGGAGGGAGGAAAGAAAAAAAAAGAAAAGAAAAGAGAAAAGAGAAAAGAAAAGAAAAGAAAAGAAAAGAAAAGAAAAGAAAAGAAAAGAAAAGAAAAGAAAAGAAAAGAAAAGAAAAGAAAAGGGATCATATGAAAGACAGAAATAAAAGGCTGCCCTGCACTTACAGACGTCTTTGTGGAGACATCACTGAATTGAGATGCAGGCAGCTTGAGGAGATGGCTTGCCTGGGTGGTTCCCTCATGCTTCTTCAGAACAGAGTCATAACTGATCCTTCACCTCTAATAATTCATAGTAGGAGTAATTTTCTACTATGGCTCACTCTCAGAGCAAACATTTTGCTGTTGAAATGCATTTAAATGGCACCAAATGGCAAGCATTTTCAACTGCTTTTGCAGGAAGGAAACATGACCATGCTTTGTCATCTCCCTTTAAAGCAAACTGTATCAACTGTCTGTACAACTGTTTTATTAATCCTTATTTTTAATTATATTATTAAAAATACTTTTAGCTATTTTAGTAAAAATAGCATCAAGTTGAGCATCAGATGTCATCCAAAAGCTGACTGATCACACCTGATAGGAGCTGCTGCACCCCCTCTGACTGGGAGGGTGGGTGTTACAGCAGCAACATCCTGACCTGTGGCCCTTGCACAGACACTGTCCAAGTCGACAACATTCATTGGTTGTTTTAAAGAAGACGTCCATGCTCACCCTGTTATCTCAGTCTATTTCTGCTCATCTGGGGAATATGCATTCTTTTGAAAGACAATAGCAGTACCTACAAATCTTTTAATTATGATTGTTGACAATACATCATCTGGTTGGCAGCTTTCCTGGCAATGGCTGAAGAGAAATTCAGGTTTTTAGCAAACTTAACGGTATGAGATCTCTAGCAGTGCAAGAGCTGAGAGATGCTGCATTCCTGGGGTGCTTTCTTGAACCTAAAATCCAAAATACAACTAAAACTCAGATAGTTAAAGAGGCAAGACTACAGAAATAAACAAAAACATTGATCTAAATACATTGGGTAAAAATATTTCTCTGAGATTTCAAGATGAGATTTTTGAGGGCAGAAGTGTTTCCAGAGACATTAAGTGGTCCTAAAAAAATTTCACATAAATAAAATATTTTTCTCTCTACACAACACCCAGTCAGTCTAGACCACATCTCCCAACATAAGATACATGATGATATCTAGCATGAAGAATAAATTGCCTCTTCTGTTGCTGATAACATCATCCAAAGGTCTCCTTTAAAGTAACTGCCAAACCAAGTTTTTTTTCACTGATTTTATAATCTGCATATGAAAGGCTTGATCTGGAATGGGACCTCAGCCTGGCTTCCAATTTTATTCCCTCAGGTCTGAAAGTGGAAAAATTATGCACGCAAGGCCCGATTCTGTATTCACTAAGGAAGGTGCAATTACAGCAATTGCAATGAATCCAGTGGAATTATTCCAAATTGGCATTCACTACTGGGAGTACAAACTTAGTCCATATATTTGTGGGGGAAACAACTGTGAACAAAAAATGGCAATTTAATCTTTTTCAATTATTCTCACTCATAAAAATCAGGAACCATATATTTTCAATTAAAGTAATTTAGATTTCAAATTAGGATGAAGGAATCTCTTTCTTGACTCAGCTAGAACCATATTTTTAGCTAATTGCAGAGTTTTCTCTCCAAATGTAACATCCTGAGTTCTCATCCCCATCAGAATGACATCCCAGTTGTTAGTTGGTCTTGCTCCAAAATATTTAATGTCTAATCAACCCATTGGAATAAAGCTTCTCATTTTCCTTTCCAGTATTATGAAAATGAGTGGGCCAGCAGAACAGACTATACAGCAGGAGTATGCCAAGTAACAAATCAGATATCCCTTTCCTTCTAGAGTTACAGTCACCCTTGGTGGGGCAAGTTCAGAAGTTGGCAGCATCCCCTTTTGCAGACTCCGTCCCCTTATGCTGGAGATCTGTTTGCTGTGTCTTGAGTCACTTGGCTTTTTCAGCAGAGTCAATTAGACTGCAGCCCAGAAAGCCAACCGTATCCTG